>CANTUV010000072.1:11535000-11570000 GCA_947685225.1 Garcia nutans
ATTTCCAGTATGAATACGAACCATGAAAGTGTGGCCTATCGATCCTTTAGACCTTCGAAATTTGAAGCTAGAGGTGTCAGAAAAGTTACCACAGGGATAACTGGCTTGTGGTAGCCAAGCGTTCATAGCGACGTTGTTTTTTGATATTTCGATGTCGACTCTTCCTATCATTGTGAAGCAGAATTCACCAAGTGTTGGATTGTTCACCCACCAATAAGGAACGTTAGCTGGGTTTAGACCGTCGTGAGATAGGTTAGTTTTACCCTATTGATGATGGTGTCGCGATGGTAATTCAACCTAGTATGAGAGGAACCATTGATTCGCATAATTAGCCATTGCGCTTGGTTGAAAAGCCAGTGGCTCGAAGCTACCGTGCGCTGGATTATGATTGAATGCCTCTAAGTTAGAATTCGGGCCAGAAGCGACGCGTGCGTCCGTCGTCCGTTTGCCGACCCGCAGTAGGGGCCTTCCGGCCCCTAGAGGCACGTGCCGTTGGCTAAGCTCCCACCAGAAGAACTCGACTTCCTCATCGAAACTGTCTTCATGTAGTCATTAATCTATTTCTCAAATTGCCACAAGGATGCGTCTCTCTCCCAAGTAGCATCAGATTCTGGCTTCCCTTTCCAAAGAACTAGGAACTCAGTTCTCCTATTCTTTTTGCTCATACCAAAGGTTCTGTGATCCAGAATGCTAGCAACATCTTCACTGAATTGTTTTCTAACCATAGGAGGAGCACGCTTGGCCTTACTCCTAGCTGGATCTATCTCATCCTCAAAATACTTCCTTAAGAAGCTCACATGAAAGGTAGAATGGACTTTCAACCTTTCAGGCAATTTCAGCCTATAAGCTACCTTGCCAATTTTCCCAACAATTTCGAAGGGACCATCAAACTTAGGGATCAAACCCCGATGTACTGCCTTGTTGCTTATCTTCTTCTAGATTTGTGGAGTCAATTTTAACAACACCCTGTCACCAACATTGAACTTCAAGGGTCTGCATTTGCGATCAGCATACTTTTTCATTCTCCTTGCAGCCTTCCGCAAGCTATCTTGGGCCTCCTCAAGCATCTCCTTCTTGTTCCTAGCATATCGATATGCTGCAGGACACTTCCCACCCATTTTCTGTTTTGCAACATCAATGGGAGTGGCTGGCTGCTGTCCCAATACCAACTCAAAAGGACTGATCTCAGTGGATGAAGATTTGTGCAAGTTATAGCAAAACTGTGCACTGTCAAGCAAATCCAGGCAATTTTTCTGACTTGCCGTCACATAATGCCTTAAATATTCCTCCAGCAAGTGATTTATCCGCTCTGTCTGCCCGTCCGTTTGTGGGTGATTTGCGGTTGAAAATTTCATATCAATACCCATCATATTGAATAATGAAGTCCAGAATCGACCTGTGAATCTTGCATCCCGGTCACTCGCTATGTCATTAGACAAACCAAAGTGTTTAACCACATTGCGATAGAATAATTCTGTAGCAACATCTGAGGGAAAAATCATAGGTGCAGCAATGAATACAACATACTTTGAAAATCTGTCTACTACCACCATCACAAAAGTTTTGTCATCAACCTTTGGAAATCCACCAATGAAATCCATTAAGACAGAAACCCATGGTTTATTTGGAATAGGCAGTGGTTGAAGAAGTCCTGCTTCTTTCTTCTTTTTGACCTTGTCTTGTTGACACACAAGGCAAGTTTTTACATAGGCCTCAATATCATCTTCCATCTTAGGCCAGAAATATGAACGGGATAGTAAGTCAAGCATCCGTTCCACACCTAGATGTCCTGCCCATTGCGGGTCATGTGTTTCTTTCATTAGACTCCGTCGAAGTCCACCTTTGCTAATCCAACAAAGAATCTCCCCCCTTTGAACACAAGAAGATCATCCTTGATCCAATACCGACGCACTGTACCCTCTTTAACTTGCTCAACCAGCTTCTTATAATTAGCATCATCTTGAGCCATAGCCTTGAGCTTGTCAAGCATGTTTGACTCTACTCTTGTAACTGAGTAGATTGCAGCAAACACTTCTTTCCTACTAAGAGCGTCTGCCACTTAGTTGTGCTGACTAGGTTTATATTCCCTCAGAAAATCATATTTAGCCAAGAATTCCTGCCAACGGGCCTGCTTTGGGGACAACTTCTTCTGAGTTTTGAAGAAAGTATTGGCTACATTGTCTGTCCGCACAATGAACTTTGTTCCCAACAAGTAAACTCTTCAAACCTGAAACAATACACAACAATAACCATTTCTTTTTCATGAGCAGAGTAGTTCTGCTCTGCAAAATTAAGTTTTCTGCTTTCAAAGGCAACTGGATGGTCCTCCTGTATCAACACTCCACCGATTGCCTTGTCTGATGCATCCGTATGCACTTCAAATGGAAAATCAAAGTCTGGCAGCCACAACACAGGTTCAGAAGCTATGGCAGATTTTAACTTCTCAAAGGCATCTTTGCATGCATCTGACCATACCCATGTTTCATTCTTTTTCAACAGATTAGTCAATGGGGCTACCTTCTTTGAATAGCCACGAATAAATTTGCGATAGTAGTTTTCTAATCCAAGAAAGGATCTCAACTCCGTCACTTTGGTAGGGGCCAGCCATTCAATTATAGCCTGCACCTTTTTGGGATCCATCCGCACTTGGTATTTGCTCACCAAATGACCCAGGAACATCACTTCCTGTGTAGCAAACTCACACTTTTCCATCTTCACAAATAATTTGTGTTTCTGCAAACAACACAACACTTCTCTCAAATGCCGCAAATGCTCCTCAAATGATTTGCTGTAAATCACAATGTCATCCAGATATACAGCAACAAAGTCATCAAGAAAATCATACAACACATCATTCATCAATTTACAAAAAGTAGCAGGAGCATTATTCAAGCCAAAAGGCATGACAAGAAATTCATAAGAACCGTATCGGGTCACACAGGTGGTCTTGGCTTCATCACCCTCTGCTATTTTGACTTGCCAAAACCCTGATCTCAAATCCAGCTTTGTGAACCATGATGTCTTACTCAACCGATCCAACAAATCTTGCACCAAAGGGACTGGATATCTGTTCTTTACTGTCACCTTATTCAATGCCCCATAGTCAACACACATTCGCAGGGACCTATCTTGCTTTTTCTGGAATAAAACAAGAGCACCGTAAAGGGCTTTTAAGGGCTAAACAAATACTGCTTCCAGCAACTCATTCAATTGTTTTCATAATTCTGCCAATTCCAGTGGGGACATGCAGTATGGGGATCGAGTAGGGGGAACAGACCCAGGAACCAACTCAATTCTACGGTCTATTGCCCTCCTTGGTGGCAAGTTCTTAGGCAACTCTGCAGGCATCACATCTGCAAATTCTTTCAGAATTTTTGCTACAGAATCCGGCACTTCAATTTTCTTGTCTGGCTTCACTTCCAACAGCGTTGCCAAATAAGTATTCTCACCTTGTTTCAAACCTTTCTCTAGGGTTAAGGCTGACATGAACTATATCTTCCTTCTTTTATCACCCTTCTCATGAGAGTTTGTGCAAGTAACAAAACACGGGCTCGACTCATGCATCACCATCACTCCATCCAAGTGAGGCATAGGGACTGTTTTTTATTTCCGCAGAAAATCAATTCCAATAATCAAGTCAAATTCATCCAATGGAATCATCAACATGTTAGCTTTTCCATTCCAGGAGCCAACAGTCATAGGCACATTGTAAGCCATGCCAACAACTGCTTGCGCCTTTGCATTCACAGTTTTTAGGAAGCTTGGGCACTTACTCACAGAAAGCCCATATTGTTGCACCATCTTCAAAGAGACAAAAGTATGGGCGGCCCCAGTATCCACCATTGCTATAATTTCTCTCCCATTTAGTTTTAATGCAATGTGCAACAATTGCCCATGTGATGCCAGTATATCATGTTCTATTAAAGTGCAAAGTAAACTTACTTGATTCAATAATTGTAGAGGATTGACAAGAGTCGCTACTTCCTGCCCCCTGTTCTCATGGTTTTCCTCCAATATGAGAGCATTCAGTTTCTCCCGCTTGGGACATTCCTTGGCCCGATGGGGACCATTGCACAGAAAGCAACCCTGCCCATTTTTCGAACTGCCAGCCTTAGCTTAAGGAAAGGCATCAGACTGCTTGCCTTTCTCCTTGTCACTGCCTTCTTTCCTCTTGAAGTTCTTCTTCCACTCTCCTTTCTTTTCTTTGCCCTTTTTGGACTTAGAATTGGGAGGAGCATCAGAACTTTCCTTGCTGATTCGAAAATCAACCAATGCATCAGCGGCTGAAATGGCACTAAGGAGGTCTTTCACATTCTGCCTCCGAAGTTCCATTTGCGCCCAAGGTTGTAATCCGAAGAGGAAATTATACATCTTGTCTTCCTTTGACATGTTCTGTATGTCAAGCATCAAGGAACTGAATTCCTTGACATAGTCCCGCACGGTGCCCGTCTGTTTGAGACGCTTCAGCCTGTCTCATGCAACCCATGAAGTGTTGCTTGGAAGAAACTGATAAATAATTAATACTAATAAATATCGATAATAATAATTAAATATAAAATTATATAAATTATATAAATATAATATAATATTAATAGACAGTAATAATAATAAATAAATAAATAATGATAATAATAATAATGATATAATACGAGTAATAAGTATTAATTATAATTAAATATGAAGTTATATAAATTATACACATAAAAAATAATATTAATATATTATAGTAATAACAGCAATAATAAATAGTTAAATAATGATAATAATTAAATAATAATATTAATAATAAATGATAATAATAGTTATATAGTATTTGTATCAACTGTTGATAATAATTAAATATAAAATTATATAAATATATTATAAAATTATATAAATAATATATAATATTAAGGATAATATTAATTAAACAATATTAATAATTAATAATAATAAATAGTGGTAATAATAATTAAATAATTTAAGTAATGATTATTGATAATAATTAAATATAAAATTATGTAGACATATTATAAAATTATATAAATTATACAAATAAAATATAATATTAATAGACAATAATAATAATAATAAATAAATAAATAATATCAATTAAATACTATTTAAACAATATTAATAATTAATAATAATAAATAGTGGTAATAATAATTAAATAATTTAAGTAACGATTATTGATAATAATTACATATAAAATTATATATACATATTATAAAATTATATAAATTATGTAAATATAATATAATATTTGTTATGGAAAGTCAAATGTATATATTATTTATAGGATTAAATTTAAGACTTACCTTATTTTGACTTACCTTAATTTAGTCTAGAATCCTGTATATATATATATGTATATTGTATATTGTTCATAATGGAATATAGAGAAAATCATTCTCTTTTGAGATTCAACATGGTATCAGAGCGAGTGTGAATTCTGTTGCTCTGTTTGGAGAGCGTTCAAGAGAATTCTTTCTCTGTTTCGGTATTGTTCACAAAGCTACTGTGCTGTCCGGTCATCTATCTAGACTGTTTTTTTTTTCATCACAGCCTTTCCTGGCAGAAGCGCAGGTCTCAGATCGGCCTATTTCCTAAATCCGGCGACCTGAAGTTGGGCGAGTGAGGCTCACGCGCCGGTTGAAGTTTTCCGGCAAATTCACGTTCCGGCGCGTGGCAGCGCGTGAGGAGTTTTTCGGCGATCTTTTTTTTCTGGTTCGAGGTCGTTTTTGGCAGTGTTTTCGTATTCTGCTGGTCCAGCCTTGGTCAGGTGCTGTTTTCTCTATTTTTGGTTCTGCTATTGTTACTGTTTTCTGTGATTTGTTGTGTGGTCCTTGCCTTGCATTATGGGAGATTCAAAAACTGTTTTCACTGATGTTATTCCAGTAGTTAATCGAATCACAGATCATAAATTGAATGAAAACAATTTTTTAGATTGGAGCAAAACTATTAGAATTTATTTAAGGAGTGTTGAAAAAGATGATCACCTGACTAATGATCCACCAGATGGTAAGGATAAACAAGCTTGGGAAAGAGAAGATGCTAGATTGTTTTTGCAAATTAAAAATTGCATTGGCAGTGATGTAGTTGGTTTAATTGGTCATTGTGAGTATGTTAAAGAGTTAATGGAGTACCTTGAATTCTTGTACTTGAGTAAAGGAAACTTGAATCGTATGTATGATGCATGTAAGGCATTATATCGAGTAGAGCAGCAGGATAGGCCTCTTAAAGTATATTTTGCTGAGGTGAAGAGGATTTATGAAGAACTTAATGTTCTTATGCCATTTAGTTCTGACATTAAGGTTCAGCAAACCCAAAGAGAGCAAATGGTGGTTATGAGTTTTCTTGCAGGATTGTCTCCTACATTTGAGACTGCCAAATCTCAAATCCTTTCTAGCAATGAAGTTCCGAATCTGAAAGAAGCTTTTTCTCGTGTGCTACGCAACGAAAGTTCTAATCCTATTGCTTCTTTACCTCCTATTCAAAGTGCTCTTGTGAGTCGTGATTCAGGACAACATGGGAACCAAGGTAAAGGAGGCAATAATCATGGTGGTAGTAATCGGGATTTAGTTGTTGTTTGCTATTATTGCCATGAGCCGGGTCATACTAAACGGTTTTGCAAGAAGCTATTGAACAAACAACATAGAGCAAATATGGCTACTCAAGAATCCGGGAATGTTTCCTCAGATAATACTGTGACCATTTCAGCTGCAGAATATGCTGAATTATCTCAATTCCGTTCATCTAAGACCGTTGATTCATCTGTTGCTGCTGCTGCCAATTCAGGTACACCTAACACATGTCTTATGTCTGCCTCATCAAAATGGGTTATTGATTCTGGGTGCACAGATCACATGACAGGTACCCCTAGTCTCTTATCTTCATTAAAGGAACCTAATAAATTTCGTAGGAATGTTACTTTAGCTAATGGATCTAAGACTTCTGTTACTGGTATTGGTACTGCCAATCCCACTCCATCCCTTCCTTTGTCCAAAGTCTTGGGTTTGCCTAAATTCTCATTTAATCTATTGTCGGTCAGTAAAATCACTCAAACATTGAATTGTTGTGTCACCTTCTTTCCTTTCTTTTGTGTATTTCAGGATCTTTTGACGAAGCAGATTATTGGTAGAGGACGTGAGTCGGATGGCCTGTATCGTTTGGATGATCAAATATCAACCTCTTTGGCATGTGCTAGTGTTATCTCTCCTTTTGAAGTTCATTGTCGGCTTGGTCACCCATCTTTATCTTCCCTAAAGAAGTTATATCCGCAATTTCAGTCTTTGTCTATTTTGGATTGTGAGTCGTGTCAGTTTGCTAAACATCATCGTTCACATTTAATGTCTCGAGTCAATAAACTGGCTTTGTCCCCTTTTGAGATAGTCCATTCTGATGTTTGGGGTCCATGTCCTGTTACTTCCCAAACTGGTTATAGGTATTTTGTTACTTTTGTGGATGATTTTTCTCGTGTTACTTGGCTTTACTTAATGAAACATCGTTCTGAGATATTTTCTATATTTTGTTCATTTTGTGCTGAAATTAAAACTCAATTTCAGAAATCTATTTGTATATTACAGAGTGATAATGCCAAGGAATATTTGTCTAGTTCTTTTCAATCCTATATGTCACAAAATGGCATTCTTCATCATACCTCTTGTGTTGATACACCACCCCAAAATGGGGTTGCAGAAAGGAAAAACAGACATCTTCTTGAAGTTTCCAGAGCTCTCCTTTTTCAAATGAAAGTACCTAAGCATTTTTGGGCTGATGCTGTGTCCACTGCTTGTTTTCTCATTAATCGTATGCCTTCGGTTGTTCTTAATGGTGCAATTCCATACAATGTGTTATTTCCTTCTAAAGCTTTGTTTCCGATTAGTCCTCGTATCTTCGGGTGCACTTGTTTTGTGCGTGATGTTCGTCCACAGATTACCAAATTAGATCCCAAATCCCTCCGTTGTGTCTTTCTTGGATATTCTCGTCAACAGAAAGGGTATCGATGTTTTTCTCCTGACTTGAATCGGTATCTTGTTTCTATAGATGTTACCTTTTTTGAACAAACACCATTCTTTTCTTCCTCTTCTACTTATGCCAGACAGGGGGAGGAAGATGATCTTTTAGTTTATACTGTGCATGTTGATTCTGCTCCTACACCTAACCCTTCTGTTTCCGATTCTTCTCTTGATATTCCTGCACCAGCACCTACTCGTTCTCATTTTGACCAGGTTTATTCTAGAAGATCGATCGTTGCTGACTCACATCCTCCGCCTGATGCTTCGACAGAAGCTCCATCCCAAGATCTTGATCTTCCTATTGCTATTCGAAAAGGTAAACGCTCATGTACTTATCCTCTTTCCTCCTTTGTGTGTTATGATCATTTGTCTTCCTCATCCGTTGTTTTGTAAGCAACCTAGATTCGATTTCTATTCCTACCTCTGTCTCCCAAGCTCTGTCTCATTTTGGTTGGCAAGCAGCAATGGCAGATGAAATGGTAGCTTTGGATAACAATGGTACTTGGGATCTTGTGACTCTTCCCGAAGGAAAAAAGGCTATTGGATGCAAATGGGTATTCACTGTTAAGGTTAATCCTGATGGGTCTGTTGCTCGGCTTAAAGCCCGTTTAGTTGCAAAGGGATATGCTCAGGTTTATGGAGTTGATTACTCTGATACTTTCTCTCCTGTGGCCAAATTGACATCTATTAGATTGTTTATTTCTCTTGCAGCTACTTATGATTGGCCTTTGCATCAGTTGGATGTGAAAAATGCTTTTCTTCATGGTGATCTCCAAGAAGAGGTTTATATGGAGCAACCACCAGGTTTCGTTGCTCAGGGGGAGAAGGGTAAGGTTTGCAAGCTTCGCAAATCTCTTTATGGCTTAAAGCAAAGTCCTCGAGCCTGGTTTGGGAGGTTTTCTACTGTGGTGCAAAAATTTGGCATGAAGAAGAGTATTTTTTATCATTCTGTGTTTTTTAGAAGTTCAGATGCTGGGGTGATTTTACTTGTGGTTTATGTTGATGATATTATTATTACAGGAAGTGACTTGGCTGGTATATCATCACTTAAATCATATCTTCAGTCTCAGTTTCAGACAAAAGATTTGGGTCTCTTGAAATATTTTCTAGGTATTGAGGTATCTAGATGTAAGAGAGGGATTTTCCTGTCACAAAGGAAATATGTAGTTGATCTATTAAAAGATACTGGCAAGATGGGTGCCAAGCCATGCTATGTTCCAATGATTCCTAACCAACAGTTTATAACTGAAGGTGAATTGTTCCATGATCCAGAGATGTATAGAAGATTGATTGGATAATTGAATTATCTTACAGTGACACGACCAGATATTGCTTACTCAGTGAGTGTTTTCCAGGGCAGATCCTATGCTATTTGAAAGCCTCTCCAGGGCGTGGTATTCTTTATAGTAATCATGGTCATGTGAACATTGAATGTTTTTCTGATGTGGATTGGGCAAGTTCTAAAATTGATAGACGATCAACTACAGGGTATTGTGTGTTTGTAGGAGGGAACTTGATATCATGGAAAAGCAAGAAGCAGAGTGTAGTGTCTTGTTCTAGTGCAGAAGCTGAACATCGAGCTATGGCTCAATCAACTTGTGAAATTATTTGGGTTCATCAGTTATTGGAAGAAGTTGGTTTTAAGTCGTCCTCACCAGCAAAGTTGTGGTGTGACAATCAAGCTGCACTCCATATCGCCTCAAATCCAGTATTTCATGAACGTACTAAACACATAGAGATACACTACAAGAAAAACTGAATCAGACAACGGTCATCAGACAACGGTTAAGGAAAAAACCATTGTCTGAAAAAAACAGACAACGGTTTTATTTTTTTTCCAAAAAAGCGTTGTCTGATTAGTTTTCAGACAACTGTTTTTGGTTTTTTTTTTAAAGCGTTGTCTATTAGCTGTCATTTTGGTCACACCAAACAACGGTTTTTTAGGGACCATTGTGTAATATATGTTCAAACAACTATTTTTCTGGTAATACAAAACCGTTGTCTGATAAGATATTTCAGACAACGGTTTTTTCAAAAGTGTTGTATAATTCAGCGTTTCAGACAACGGTTTTAAAAAACCGTTGTCTGAATTAAGCATACAGACAACGGTTTTAAAATCGTTGTGTAATATATGTTCAGACAAGTGTTTTTTTGGTAAAAAAAAAACCGTTGTCTGATAAGATGTTTCAGACAACTGTTATTTAAAAAGTTGTCTGATTAACTGTTCATACCATTGTATAATATATGTTCAGACAACGGCTTTTCGTAAGAAACCGTTGTCTGATTAACTGAGTGTGAAAAAAAATTGCCTTAAATGAAAGTAATCCCTATACACAAATGAAACAAAAAACACAAATCAAATGAAATCCTCCACTGACAAGTGTTAAACCAAATCCACCAGCAAGGTGTCAGAGCAAAAACCACATGATTCAATAAATTATATAACCAAATCTTTGAACAAAGTGTCAAATAAAGATACAAATCGAATGATAGGTACAAATGAAACTTTCAACAAATTTAAATAAGAAACACAAAACTTTCAACAAAGCGTCCAACCAATCTTTCATTAAATTGTGAATGATATAAACAATTTATTCTACAGGCAACAGAGAGTTGTGATAGGCATTAAGGATGTTGGACCTGCAAGTATAAACGATGGAAAAATTAATGGCAGGACATAATTTCAAAATAGAACTTAAAACAAATGAAATTATTACCATCATGACAGCTGAATCAATTCTTCTTCCTCCCGCATGTAACTACTATTTTCTTCATCGAGTTCATCAACATATGGGAACGTTGGCAAATGTAGCTCATTCTCAAGTTCTATTTCTACAGATCCCTCATTTTCATCATCACTTTCATCATAGTACTTGTCAGGTAATTTTAATACAACTGACCATAATTTTTCAAGAGGGTCATCTATGTAACAAACTTGCTTGACATGTTTTCCTAACACAAAAGGATCGTTTAGAAAACCTAATTTGTTCAAATTAACCAATGTATATCCCAAGTCATCTACTTTAACCCCTTTGTTAATATCTACCCAATTACAACGAAAGATAGGAACCCTAAAGTGGTTATAGTCCAACTCCCAAATACTTGTAATAACTCCATAAAATATATGTGAAGTATGCTCGATGTTTTTATCCTTACCCTTCACAAGCATTGTATCGGCATCTACACAAACACCGCTGCACTGAACTTGCCGCGTATCATCATTTTCTTTGGTTCTGAAGGTAACACCGTTGATTCTATAGCCACTAAATGTAGCTACATCCTTGTTAGGCCCTGCTGCAATCCACATTATATCCTTATTTACTGTATTCTTCTCATCAAGTAATTCTGATGCAATCTGTCCAAAAAATTAAATTGGCCATAAGTATGATATAACCTTTGAGAGAAGATAAATATTGTAGTATTTCAAAAGAATTCACAAGTACAGGGCATTCATTATTTTTCAGTAAAATATATAAAGAAACAGGCCTATTTTTGCTGCAAATTGCAGCAAAATACTTGTGCTATAAGATTTTACCTTTTTATGAAACCACTTAGGCAATGTTTCATTTTGCATGTTCTTTAGCCACTCTTCATCATTTTCATGTTGTGGATATCTTGTCACCAAAGAAGCCATATGTTCACTGCAAGTAAAATCAACTTTATTAATTTTTGAAACAAAATGCAGAAAATAAGGAAATAACAAAAACAAATTGAAGTAACTTACTCAAAATATGGGCGAACGTCATTACAATTTTGGAGAAGACACAAATGTGCTAGGTGCAAGTCCTTCTTACTTGGCGTTATCACTGTTGCACCAGATAAGGGTCTGTATTTTGCGCCGTTCTTATCCCTACTATTTTTCGGCAATCCAAGAGTTGCTTCTTCAAAGTTGACCAAACACTCAACGGCCTCTTCTGCAACATAGGCCTCAGCAATGCAGCCTTCCGGACGAGCCCGATTCCGTACATAACCCTTGAAAGTCTTCATATATCTCTCGAAAGGGTACATCCAGCGAAGGAAGATTGGCCCACAGAGCTCAACCTCTCTCACAAGATGAATTGAGAGATGGATCATTATATCAAAGAAGGAAGGGGGGAAGTACTTTTCTAGCAAGCATATGGTCTCTACCAACTGAGCTTGCATTTTTTCCAGTTTATCCACCTCGATGACTTTACTGCAAATTGCCTTGAAGAAGAGGCAAAACCTAATAATAGTGCACCTAACCTGTTTTTGTAGTACTGACCGAATTGCGATGGGGAGTAAGTGATGCAATATTGTATGGCAGTCATGAGATTTCATTCCAACAAGTAGCAGATTTTCCATTGATACTAGACCCTTAATATTTGAACAAAAACCATCAGGTAACTTCATGCCAACCAAGGAGGAGCAGACAATCTTCTTTTCTTTATGCAATAAGTTCCAAGATGCCGTCGGCAACTTCTCTTTTTTTCCAGGAGTTTTTGGCCTCAGCTCCGTTCTTATTCCCATTTCAGCTATATCAAGACGGACAGACTCCTTATCTTTTGACTTCCCTGGTATATTTAGCAAGGTACCAGTCAAAGCTTGACATATATTTTTCTCGATATGCATCACATCAAGGACATGCCTAACCGGCAAAAATTTCCAATACTCAAGTTGGAAAAATATAGACATCTTCTTCCAAATAGGTCGAGGTTCACATTTATTCAATCGAGGTTGGCGTTGTGTCTTACCATAGACATGGCCCCTTAGTGGTTGTACCCTTTCAAAGACCTCCTCTCCAGTTAACGGAGTAGGAGCCGACAACTTCTCCACGGTGTTATCAAAGGCTAATTTTTGCCTTCGATATGGATGATAACGGGGCAACCACCTACGATGCCTCATAACCACCGTCTTACGATAATTTGCCAACCTGGTAGCTTTTGTTTTATCAACACAGACAGTACAAGCATTATACCCTTTAATGATGTTGCCCGACAAGTTGCCTAAGGCTGGATAATCACTAATTGTCCACAACAAAATTCCCCTTAGTATGAAGAACTCTTTCTTATATGCATCATACACTTGTTTCCCATTCCATAACACTTGAAGATCTTCTATAAGTGGCTGAAGGAACACATCAATATCATTTCCGAGCTGATTCGGTCCGGATATCAACAAACTTAACATAATATACTTTCTCTTCATACAAAGCCAAGGTGGTAAGTTGTAAATACATAGCAAAACAGGCCAACATGAGTAATCAGTTGATAATCCACGAAAGGGATTGAATCCATCGGTAGATAAAGCTAACCGAAGGTTTCTTGTCTCCGAAGCGAACTCAGGCCACTTTTGGTCGACAACCTTTCATGTTTGTGAGTCTGCCAGATGTCTAATTTTACCATCCTTTTGTCGCCCGGTGTCATGCCAAGTCATTTCCTTTGCAATTTGAGCTGTATTGAACAAATTCCTCAACCTTGGTATTAATGGAAAATACCATAGAACCTTAGCAGGGACCCCTTCCAATTCTTTTCCTTTCTTGTCCAGCTTCCATCTAGAGGCTCCACATATGCGGCAAATTGTCTCATCTTCATCTCTCTCACCACGATATAAGAGACAATCATTCGGGCACACGTGTATTTTTTCATACTCCATACCCATAGCACATAAGGTTTTCTTGGCTTCACTGAAGGAAGAAGGGATACTATTGCCTTCTGGAAGCATTGACCCGAGCAAAAGAAGAATATCAGAGAAGCATGTATCAGAAATGCCATGCTTTGCTTTCAAGTTATATAACTTGACTAAAGCTTTCATCTTAGTATAACCCTTGCATCCCAGATAAAGGGGTTCTGGTTCACCTTCAACATGGTTAATGAAATCAGAGGAATCTAATGAAATATCATCATCGTTGACATTATCATGCCCCGTTCTTATGTTAGTTTGATCAACTGATTCTGAGAAACAATCGGTTTCAGCAACTAAAGGACTCCCTTCTGGATTTGACTCTCCGTGCCATATCCAGCAAGTATAGGTCTGATCAATACCATATTGGAAAAGATGATCCCTAACAGTTTGAGCCTTCCACGATTTACTGTAAGTGCATCTTAAGCATGGACAACTAATTTTTGTTTCATCAAACCCATTCTCAAATGCAAACATTAACAACTCTTCCACACCTATTTGAAACTCTTTTGTTCTTCTATCAGCCTTCAACCAAGATCTATCCATCTTTGAGTTGGACCAGTTATGCAATTTGAGCAATAATTCAGTTAGTTGGACCATTGAATAATACCCAAAAGTCAAATAGAACCTGGAAGAGAAGTATAATCACCTCAGATGTGAGCGCAGATGTTGCAGCTAACTTCTATGAAGGTTTCTCGAGGACAGCTATCATATGGTTGTTGTGGTTTGTATAAAGTTGCATGAGGAAGCTTGGACTGTTATGTAATTGTTCAACCTAAAGGAGAAAGAAAAAGGGTTCACATATAGAACTTAAAAGTTGTCATTGAAAAGAAAAGCTAGCACCAAGAGCAAGGAAAGGGGTATTTCTTGGTTACAAGTTAGGAGTGAAAGGTTTTATGTTTATAGATCTCACAACAAAATAAATTTTAGTCAGCATTTATTTACAGTTTCATGAGCAGTACTTTACCTGTAAAACTAAACAAATATCAGTTCACACAACAGACGTTTTAACAGACATTCAACTTCATTCACAACAACCTGAATCCACAAATAATCCTCAATTCATTGACACAACTCAACATACCATTTCAACTGATAGGCATCAAATTTTAGCCAAAGACTTATAAACAAGCAGAGAAATCAGAAGCATGGAGACATACTGTAGATCTTGAAATTTAAGCAGAAAATTGAAGGGACAGAACAACATTATAGTAACCTGAAAATATCAATGCAACATTATAGTAATATGAAAATACAATGCAATAATTCAATTAGATTAAACAGAGGAATGAATTCTATGGGACGATTACTTACGGCTCATAAGAAAAAAAATAATCTTCTTTCGACTTAATTGGGACAATGTAGTTACTGACAAAAAGGAGACGGCCGGCAGCAAGGAGACGGCCGGCATTAATGAAGACCGCAGCAAGGAGAGTGGTGCTTAGGGTTTGGCAGCGAGAGAACCACGACTAATGAAGCTGAAAGAGGAATGAGAGATGAAGCAGAATCAGAAGCTTGGACATTTTATGGAAGTTAGATTTTCTTAGAATAAAAACATGCTAAGGATCCAGTGGCTATTTGCAATGTATGGAATTTAGGCAAGTTTCATAAGCCAAACAAACTTGACTAAGTATTAAAAGCTAAGGTTTGGATTTATAAATATTTCATAAACTCATTAGAAATTTTAAAGTCCACCGTTAAATAATGATTTAGATATAATATGATATTATATAAGTAGGAATACAAGTATATATTAGTATATATATACAAGTATATACATGTATATAGAAGTATATATATAAGTATATACAAGTATATATTAGTATATATACAAGAATATATATTAGTATATGTTAGTATATATACAAGTATATACAATTATATATTAGTATATACAAGTATATATATTAGTATATACAAATATATATTAGTAAATATACAAGTATATATATTAGTATATACAAATATATACAAGTATATATACAAGTATATATTAGTATATATACAAGTATATATAAGTATATATTTGTATATATATACAAGTGTATATATTAGTATATGCAAGTATATATTAGTAAATATACAAGTATATATATTAGTATATATAAGTATATACAAGTATATATATTAGTATATACAAATATACAAGTATATATATAAGTATATATTAGTATATATATATTCTTATATATATTATTATATATTAGTATATACAAGTATTCGTGTGGACTTGCTTGTATATATACTAATATATACTAAGTATATATTAGTATATATACAAGTATATATATTAGTATATATACATGTATATACAATTATATATTAGTATATACAAGTATATATATTAGTATATACAAGTATATCTTAGTAAGTATACAAGTATATATATTAGTATATACAAGTATTCGTGTGGACTTGCTTGTATATATACTAATATATACAAGTATATACTAATATATATACTAATATATATATTAGTATATATACAAGTATTAACAAGTATATACTAATATATAATTGTATATATACTAATATATATTTGTATATATATTAGTATATACAAGTATATATTAGTAAATATATAAGTATATATTAGTATATATACAAGTATATACAAGTATATATATTAGTATATACAAATATACAAGTATATATATAAGTATATATTAGTATATATACAAGTATATATATTAGTATATATTTGTATATACAAGTATATATATTAGTATATATATATTATATACAAGTATACATTAGTATATACTAGTATATACAAGTATATATTAGTATACACAAGTATATATTAAAGGCTATACAAGTATATACAAGTATATATATTAGTATATACAAATATACAAGTATCGTTTTAAGTATATATTAGTATATATACAAGTATATATATTAGTATATTTTTGTATATACAAGTATATATATTAGTATATATATATAAGTATATACAAGTATATATTAGTATATATACAAGTATATATATTAGTATATGTTAGTATATATACAAGTAATCTTGTGGACTTGCTTATTCATATATACAAGTATATATATTAGTATATACAAGTATTCGTTAAAATTTTTCAATGTTAGAATTATTTAGTTTTTGCTCAATCTAATTTACATTAACACTAAATTTTATAATTATATAGGGTTCATAGAAATTTATCACTACTAATTATTTAAATTGTATTGCCTTAAGCACTTATGGATGAATTATAAATTGAATTTTATGAGTCATCTATATAAGTGAATTTGTAAAGTTAATTTAACAAAAATTTGAAAAATTCATTTTGTTTCAAAAGAGGGATGTCAAAACTTGAGCAATATTTTGAACACTTAAATTCCCCCCTTTATTTCCCAAAAAAATTTTCATTTGCCCCCATTTTGCCCAAAACACGGCCGTTTTGAAATTTAACAATAAACCTAAACAGACCCTCTTTCTATTTCTTTGTCCTATCTCCTCCTTCCCTCTTTCGATTTCTCTGTATATACCTAATTTGTTTCCATTTTCACGGGTAGAAAGCTTCAGAAACTAAACCCAAATTTGTTCTGCTCCTTCCCTCTTTCCATTGCTAGACCTAACTTTGTTCTCTTCCTTCCCTCTTTTGAAATCTTCAGTCTTGACCTAAAAATGCACAGCACATCCATATTTCTTCTTCCTCTTATACCTTTCTCTCTAACCCACCCGCCACTCACTGCGGCTCTGCATTCACTCCCTCAGTTCCAGCCTTCGAGGTTCGTTATATACTTTTTTCGCTCTGCAATTTTTATTTTATTTTATCTGTTATTATGTTATTGTATAATATTTTTCTTCCTCTTCTTAGTTCTTAGAAGTTTGTTTTATAAACTATTTTCATGAGACTTAGTTGCTGTTGTATATGCTGCTTCTTTTTGTTTCCGGCTGCAATGAGTAGAATACTGCAAATGTCGCTGTTAATATTTTTTCCTGCTCCAAAATACAGCCCATGTCCTGTTTGTTAATCTTTGACTAAATTTTAGCCATGCGAATATTTTTTTACTGGAAGAGATAGATAAGCCTTTCACTGGTTTGGACAGAGGAATTTGAAATATTGAGATTTGACTTAAATAATGCATAGGTTTTCTTTGATTTGATACAGTTCAGGTTCATGGTTGTGGACACAGGTCTTGTTGAATGTGGCTTTAGAATAGGTGTCATTTCAAATGCACCTGAAATAAGTCCTTAACCACTTTCATTAATCTAATCGACTAAAGAACTTGTAGCTATCTTGTCTTTTGTGCAAGCTATAGTTTATTTTTTACTAATTCTATTTTGTTTTAGTCTCGTAGTAGGATTTTAGTTTAGCCGTGTCCCAATTAAATTATGAGTTATTTGCTTAGCAACGTGATAAAATGCAGGCTTACATCAACATTCTACAAAAATGCATTTTCACATATAATTCTTACCTGTTGGCTGATGCTTATCAAACCTGCACCTGTTTCCTGTGATTTCCAATGTTTAAACTGGATGATTTCGTACAAAATGTAACTTTTAATTTGTGAATGCAGGTGCTGATTATGGCTCCTTCGAAGAAGATACAATCGTATCAACTACCCACCCGTTCTTCTCCCCGTGTATGTAAACAACAAGCCCGGTCTTCCCCAAATCCAGCCACAATGAGAGTGGTGAAGGCTATCTCTAGGACACGGACAATGAAACCAGAAAAGCCGTCGACTTCTTCCCCCGTATCTTCGAAGAGGAAGTCGATCTCTGAAAACTTGGAAAAAAAACTGTCCAAGAAAAGAAAGCGAGTGGATAAGGTTAAGCCGAAATCAAACGAGGACGATGTTGCAGGATTAAAACTGCTGAAACGAGGGTGTGTCTCCATGCACCTAATTGTTAGACGGAAGATCAGTAGCCAAAAGCCTACAGTTTCATTTAATGCAAAGGGAGCACCATTTGGCAGGGCTGCTTCAGAGATGCAATCATATA
The DNA here is from genome assembly GCA_947685225.1 of Garcia nutans. NCBI lineage: Eukaryota > Viridiplantae > Streptophyta > Magnoliopsida > Malpighiales > Euphorbiaceae > Garcia > Garcia nutans. Next base: position 11,553,601 of record CANTUV010000072.1, read on the forward strand.
TCAGAGTTTTAGCAAGGTCTAAAGCCCCGATATGGCATGATTCCTGGAAGGAAGTTGCTGAAGACGTCAAAACAAAGATTTGGGATTGTGTCCAGGTTATGCAAAATCCTTCCCACACAATTAATTTATATACATTAGTTTTTCAATTGCTTTATACACGTTGGGTTTTCAGTAACTTATTCATCTAATTTTCTTTTTGTGGTTTATGTATGTAGATGGCTTTCATTGTACCACCGACTTCCAAGAAAATGGTACTGCAGTCTGCTGGTAAAAAATGGAGGGAATTCAAATGTCGGTTGACGAGACTCTATGTTCTTCCACACCGTGATGAACCAGAGAAGCTGCGATTTCCTCCAGCTGACTTCACATTCATTGAGCAGTCGCACTGGGACATTTTATTTGCTGATCGTCTGGGAGTCGAGTTTAGCGTAAGGAAATCTTCAATTTTCTTGTTTCTTAATTTAGTTCCAAATGGTAATCTGGATTCCTTTTTCATACTTATGATGTTTTGTTCCTTTTTGTCTTAGAAAATTCATGAAGAACAACACAAGAGAAGTATGCAGAACGAGTATCCTCATCGTTTGTCTCGAAAAGGACTGCGGCCTCTTTGTCATGAGGTACATGAAGGAAATCTGTTATAACAAGGAGCTTCAGTCTGCAGCTAAGGTGAGAATTTTAATTATTTTCATTTTTTATATAATAGTTTTGTATTTATCACATGTGGCTAACCAAAATTTGATTCATTTTTCAGTGGCTACGTAGAGGCAACTTGGAGTATAGTGATGCTGACATCAACGAGATTAGGATTGACTTCGCCAAATATTTCATGAAGCGTCATTCAAGTTGAAGTTAATAGTATAATTCAATGATATATGTATAGTGTTGATTTTTTTTTAGTTTGTTAATATGTTGAATGGTTGAATTTGTGGAGGTTTTTTTATTCCCAAATTTGCAATCCTCCATTGTAAAGTGTTGTCTTATATGTATAATTTACAGTTTAACAGACAATGGTGGTGAAATGAAAATGAACATTGAAACTATTGTCTAATATTCAGTGTGCACATTAATTAACCGTTGTATTTAGCATCCTTCTACAACGGTTTTAGATTATTAACCATTGTCTGAAAAATTAAAAAGCGTTGTGTAAACTTTCATTATATAACGGTATTTAATAAGAAAGCGTTGTGTAAACCTTAATCAGACAACGATTTTTAATAAGAAAAGCATTGTATAAACATTCATTAGACAACGGGTTTTTAATTAGAAAGCGTTGTGTAAACCTTACTCAGACAACGGTTTATAATAAGAAAGCATTGTATAAACCTTAATCAGACATCGCCTCAATAGACAACGGTCAAAAAGCATTGTCTAAACCTTCATCAAACAACGGTTAAAAACCATTGTTTGAAATGCTATCAGACATCGTCTCAATAGACAACGGTTTTTGTCTTCATCAGACAACGGTCAAAAAGCGTCGTCTAAACCTTCGTCAGACAACGGTTAAAAACCGTTGTCTGAAATTTTAGAAACCGTTGTCTGATAATTTCAAAAACGTTGTGGAAACAATCAGACAACGGTTAAAAACCGTTGTCTTATAAATTAGAAACCGTTGTCGGAACGATCGTCAGACAACGGCCAAAAACCGTTGTCTAATAAAATTAAAAACCGTTGTGCAAACCTACATAAGACAACGGTTTTAAAACCGCTGTCTGAAATGCTATCAGACATTGCTTCAATAGACAACGGCGTTTGTCTTCATCAGACAACGGCTAGAAAGCGTTGTCTGATTCAGTTTTCCTTGTAGTGATAGATTGTCATTTCATTCGAGAAAAGATTCAGTATGGTGTTATATCTACCGAGTACGTCAAGACAGGAGAGCAGCTTGGTGACATTTTCACCAAAGCTTTGATGAGTTCTCGAGTTAGCTATCTTTGTAACAAGTTGGGCATGATTGATATATATGCTCCAACTTGAGGGGGAGTGTTATGGAAAGTCAAATGTATATATTATTTATAGGATTAAATTTAGGACTTACCTTATTTTGACTTACCTTAATTTAGTCTAGAATCCTGTATATATATATATATGTATATTGTATATTGTTCATAATGGAATATAGAGAAAATCATTCTCTTTTGAGATTCAACAATATTAATAGATAATAATAATAATAAGTAAATAATAATATCAATTAAATGTTAATTAAATAATATTAATAATTACTACTAATAAATATCGATAATAATAATTAAATAATTTAAGTAACAATTACTAATAATATTTAAATATAAAATCATATAGACATATTATAAAATTATATAAATTATCCAAATAAAATATAATATTAATAGACATTAATAATATATAAATAATAAATAATAATATCAATTAAATGATATTAACAGCGAACATTAATAATAATTAGTTATGAAATTATATGAATATATTGTAAAATTATATAGATTATACAAATAAATAATAAATTTATTTACGAATTATATAACTAAATTATATAGTACGTTTGGCCGCCAATCATCATGGCTCGTTTGCCCATTGCAGCCAAAATCGCCAATCATTATGGCTTAATTGCCCACCACTTGCCTCCCGCCACCCGCAAGCCTACGCCACGAGCCCGTGCTGCCAACGCCAAGGGCCCGTGCTGCCTCCATCAACCCATTCTCTCTCCACCCGCACTAACAATAAAAAAATGATGGTTCATTTTGTTTTTAAAATTGCTACCAACATGTTTGCAGAAAATCTCACCCAAATTCTTTACATATAAAATTTTAAGAGGTACTTTCCTCCCCCCACCTAGTGGTTTCTCCTACTGGCACAGCCCAGCTTGCTCATTCTGCATGTATGTGAGGGGTGTGAGGTTTGAGCTCCCACGAAATTTTTTTTGGCGGCCGCGTGCCTCCTTTCTTCACATCCAGCGGGGCGGGCAATAGCCTCATTCGGTGTTTCGGCATGGCATGTTGAGCTCACAAGCTCGATGAGCCGCCGTTCATCGGGTGGGCCCTGTAATATCCCAAAGTATGCCCTAGAAGTTTTGATATTATTGTTGTAATTGTATTGAATGTATATGTTAAATTTTAATGAGAAGAGAAATTTAAAGGGAAGTGTATATGTTGTGTATATGGAAATATATACAACATATATACAAGTCAATTGTGATGGTTAAAGGAAGAAGATATTTAGTTATTTTAATTAATTAAGTTAATTAGTGGAAAATGGGAAATTAAAATGAATGGAAGAGATTAATTTGGATTATTTAATATTATAATTGTTTGGAGGAGGTTTAAAGAGAGGAGTATTTGACTTTGGTTTGTTCATTTTCTTTTTCATTTCTTTCCTTTCCTTTTATTGGCCGGCCATCTAAAGCAAAAGAGAGAGAGAGTGATTTTTTTTTCCAAGCTCAAATTGAAGGAAGATTCAAGGGAATAAGTTGATTTGTGAAATATCATCAACTTTGGTAAGTTCTCTCTTGATTTCTCTTGTTTATTTTGGAGTTATGTTTGAGTTTGAAGGATTATTGTTGATGATAGGAGTGTGTTTTGATTGTGTTGTGTTTAAGAGTGTTTGATTCATTTGGTTTTTCGATATTTGAGTTTGGATTGAGGAAAAGAGTAAGTTTGTTGGAAAAGGTAGTGTTGTAGGTGTGTTTTGAGTTTGTGGTGATGATTTTGATTTGTGTTGGATGTATGTTTTTAGTTGTTTTGGTGTTTTTGCAAGTTGTTATGGTTTATGTTGAGCTAAGTTTGTTTGAAGTGGATTTTGGTGAAAGGAAGTGATTTGTTGGATTAATTGTTGTTGTGGCCGGAATATGTATTTTTGGCCTGACACGCCCATGAGCACGACCAGGTTTTAGGCGTGTCAATGGTTCTGTGTTTTTGGTTGGGTGGCACGAGCAGTGACACGCCCATGTCACTGAGCGTGTCATAGCTACTGTGTTGGTCAGGAATTGACACGGCCATGAACACGCCCATGTTGTTGGATGTGTCAATGTTTCTGCGAGACAGAATGTATTACACGTTCAGTGACACGCCCGTGGTTCTGAGCGTGTCAAAGCTTATGTGTTGTGAGTTTAGGGCACGGTCAGGGACACGCTCGTGTTGTTGAGCGTGTCATGTGTAGAGTTTTGCATCTCATGTGTACTATTTCTTTTGGTTTAGGTTGTGAAGAGGTTGATTTGCCTTAACCTAAGTGGTGAAGAAGTTTTGGAAGAGTAAAGTTGTAAATTGGTGTGAGTTGTTCCTAAGGTAAGTACAAACCCTAAATTAATGTATACTTTTATATGATCTTGAGACTTAACACATGTGATAATTAATCTATTGCATTGTTGATGCATATTAATAATGTTATGTTTTGCATAATGTGAATTGAGATAATTGAGGCATGTATGCCTATATGATGAAGTTCAATGTAATTGATTATGTATACTTGAATAATGAAGTATTATAATGTGAATTGAGACATGATAAGATATGAGGCCATTGTGATTGGCTATGATGATTCAAATGAGATGTGAAGCCATTGTGATTGGCTATGATGATTCAATTGAGATAAGTGGGGCATGTTTGCCTAGATGATGATGAGAATTGAGAATGAAATTGATAATGAAAAAATAAATGAATTGTGTGGCTAATGTGTTATTCCATTTTCAGAGTTTGTTGTTGGTGGCATGCCTATGGTAACAATCTCTTGAAGTTAGGTTGGACTTGATCCTTGAAGCTAAGTTGGGTTGAAGTTTAGCATGCTTAACTCCCCTTAAAGCTTGGTTGGGTCTAATCCTTGAAGCCTAATTGAGATGTTACAACCCTTGAAGCTAGGTTGGGTTTGGTTCTTGAAGCCAAGTTGGGTTGATACTTAGCATGCTTTGTTCCCCTTGAAGCTTGGTTGAACCTAAATCCTTGAAGCCTAGTTGGGATAATGATAATGATAAATGTGATAATTAAACCAAAACATTAACTCTGAAAGTTTAATGGCATATTAGTGTCTTTTGGGCCCATGCTTGTCTTTGTTTTCAATGTGAATCTTGAATAGTGAAACTAATGAAACTATGAAGATATAATATGAATGCTTGATATGACATTGAACAAAATAAAATGTTGAAATGTAATGTTCTTTTGAATGGTGTATGAAATTGCTTGTGACATTGGCATTGCATCGAAACATAGTATTATTGTAGTTTGTACCACTAAGCTGTTGGCTTAGCGCGATTATGATTTATCGCGCTGGTAACAGGGAAGAACCGGAGAATTCCTCTAGGCCAAGTAGAGGCAAGATCTTGAGGTGGTGATAGTGAAGCTTAAAGATTGAAGATATACTGCCAAACATGTATATAATTTATGTTTTGTAAATCTTTAGTTTTAATGTATAATTATTTGTAAATAATTGTTATATTTTCCGCTGCTTTTAAATAAACATTTTATCTTTGGTCTTTTATAACTTCTTTTAAATGATTTAAATTTGTTCATGTTTTTGTAAAGGGATGATTCATTTGTTAAGTATACCATAGCATTTCTATATTCAGTGGACATATATTACGATCGTATTAGCATGCTGTGTACGTATACGGGGTATAGGGGTGTTACAATTATTTTGGTATCAGAGCCTAGGTTTGAGATTCTCAACCTAGGTGAATTGTAAGAAAAAGAATATTTTGATTTTAAAAGTTGGTTTTTGAGTAAAATACATGTTTTGGTATGGCAGTCTTTGATCTTTAATGAGGTATATTCTGCTGTGTTTACAGATATAGGTAGTAATGGAGTCCCATTCACGTCAGACTGTAGAAGGAAGTGCCGAGAGTGTAGCTCTAGGAGAGAGTAGAGAGGGAGCTAGGGTTGAGAGAGTTAGTGAGGCACCTATTTCTATGCCAGAGAGATCAGCTGCAGATGAGGCTCCGCCGGGTTGGTTAAGGCATATGGTGGAATTATTTAGACAAGCTCCAGTGCAGCCACCACCACCACCACAGCCTCAGGTGCCAGTAAGACATTATGACAAGTTGGGAAAATATGGGGCTGAAGATTTCTTAGGCACTACCGATCCTGCAGTGGCTGAGCAATGGTTGGATAAGGTACAGAGGATATTCATTCAGTTGCAAGCCACTTCGGATGAGAAATTTGACTATGCCAGATCCCTCCTGCAAAAAGATGCCCATGACTAGTGGAAGATGGTCCCTCATGCTATGGATGATCCACCTACACTATCATATGGTGATTTATTGAGGGAGTTCGAGCAGAAATATACTCCGAGGGAGTATAAAGATATTAAGAAGATGGAATTTTTGAATTTGAGGCAAGACAACCGGACGGTGACAGAATACGAGATTGAGTACATTCGGTTGAGTCGTTATGCTGGGGGAATTATTTCTGATGAAATAGATCGGTGCAGAAGATTTGAGGAGGGATTGAGGCCCTCTATTATGTGCCTGGTGGCTGGTTCTAGGTATCAGGATTTCTCTCAGCTTGTTGCAGCAGCTAGGAGTGTGGAGAGAGCCCAGAGTATAGCCGCAGCTGCTACTGAGGAGGAGACTAGAGTTAGGAGACCCCAGTTTGAGGCAGGGTCTTCATCTGTGAAGAGGGGTAGAGGAAGTTTTGCTCCAAGGATTAGTGGGAGTCAGAGGCAGTCAGGCAGATCAGTGCAGTATCAGAGGCAGAGGCCGAGACCGATAGTCTCTGTAGCTAGTGCCCCGACTCCCGTGATGCAAAGGTCTACTCCACCTGTATGTGTTCACTGTGGCAGGCCCCATGGAGGTGTTTGTTGGAGGACTGGTGTATCCGGAGTATGTTATAAATGTGGGTCACCAGATCATTTTATTAGAGATTGCCCGGAGATGCAAGATGATAGGCAGATTGATACTACAGTTTCTCGACCCAGTGTCAGCAAAGGTGGTCGAGGGGGCAGAGGTTTTAGTAGAGGTGGTAGACCCGAGTCCAGTCAGAGAGGAGGATCTTCATCTAGAGGTAGTAGACCAGATGAGGCCAGATTTTCTCAAAGGGTATATGTGATGCAAAGACAGCCAGATGCTTCAGCAGTTATAGCGGGTACATTTTCTTTATTTGGTATTTCAGTACTTGCTTTGATTGATCCATGATCTACTCATTCATACATAAGTGCATCCATATTGCCTGTGTCTGAATTATATACAGAATCCTTAGGATTTGATGTTTTGGTGACAAATCCTTTAGGACATAGTGTGGTTGTTAGTAAGGTGCACCGTGATAGTGCAGTTGTGGTGCAAGGTGAGGAGTTTTCTGGGTGATCTGATTGAAATGCCTTTTAAAGAATATGATTTGATCTTAGGCATGGATTGGCTGTCTAAACATGGAGCTGTGGTGGATTGTCAAAAGAAATGTGTCACCTTGAGAACCAGTGATGGTAGGGATGTGATAGTATCTAGTGAGCAGAGACAACTTGCATCTTTGTTTGTATCAGTTGTAACAGCTAGGAAGTTGATTAGAAAAGGGTGTGATGCTTATCTTGCTCATGTGGTGGATACTAGAGTCATGGGTTATCAACTTGATAATATCACCACAGTTGCAGATTTTTCGGATATGTTTCCTGAGGAGTTACCAGGGTTACCCCCTGAGAGAGAGGTTGAGTTTGGTATCGATCTGTTGCTTGGTACCACTCCCATCTCTATCACCCCTTATCGAATGGCACCTGCTGAATTGAGAGAATTGAAGGTGCAGTTACAGGAGTTGTTGGATAAAGGGTTTATTCGCCCCAGTGTTTCTCCTTGGGGAGCTCCTGTGTTGTTTGTGAAGAAGAAGGATGGTACTATGAGGTTATGCATTGATTATAGGCAATTGAACAAAGTGACTATTAAGAATAAATATCCTTTGCCTAGGATTGATGATCTCTTTGATCAATTGAAGGGAGCAACAATGTTTTCAAAGATTGATTTAAGATCAGGGTACCATCAGTTGAGGGTTAGAGTTGAAGATGTTTCTAAGACAACTTTCCGCACCAGGTATGGGCATTATGAGTTCTTGGTAATGCCTTTTGGATTGACGAATGCACCTGCAGCTTTCATGGATTTGATGAATAGGGTGTTTAGGCCCTATCTGGATCAGTTTGTGGTGGTTTTCATCGATGATATTTTGGTATATTCACGTAATGAGGAGGAGCATGACAAGCATATGCTAATGGTATTACAGATCTTGAGAGAGAAATAGTTGTATGCTAAGCTGTCAAAGTGTGAGTTTTGGCTTGACCAAGTAACTTTTCTGGGTCATATAGTTTCAGCAGATGGTATAAGAGTCGATCCAAGTAAAGTTGAAGCTATTTTGAATTGGAGTCCACCAAAGTCTGTGACTGAAGTTAGAAGTTTTCTGTGTTTGGTAGGCTATTATCGTTGACTTGTGAAAGGTTTTTCTTTAATAGCTACTCCACTCACCAGATTGCTTCGGAAGGGAGTTAGATTTGTGTGGACGGATCAGTGTCAAGCTAGTTTTGAACAGTTGAAAGAGATGTTGACTCAAGCGCCTGTTCTTACTTTACCCATGGAAGATAAACCATATGTGATTTATAGTGATGCTTCACATAATGGTTTAGGATGTGTTTCAATGCAAGAGGGTAAAGTGGTAGCCTATGCTTCTCGGCAGCTAAAGCCGCATGAGCTCAATTATCCGACACATGATTTGGAATTAGCAGCTATAGTATTTGCTTTGAAGATTTGGCGACACCACTTATATGGGGAGAAATGTTTTATCTATACGGATCATAAAAGTTTGAAATATTTGGGTGTTTAGAAGGAGCTGAATCTTCGGCAAGGGCGATGGTTAGAACTAATTAAAGACTACGATTGTCTGATTGATTATCATCCTGGTAAGGCGAATGTGGTTGCTGATGCCTTGAGTCGGAAGTCTTTAGCAGGTTTGACTGTGTTTTCGCTCTCGTTGCTTGTTGAGTTGAGAGCGTTGCATGCTAGTTTTGAAGTATGTGATGATGGTGCATTATTGGCTCAGCTGCAGTTAAGACCAGTATTGTTAGATCAGATTAAAGAGGCTCAATTGGGTGATGAGAAAATTCAGAAGATTGTGTCAGATTGCCAAAATGGGGAGAGCCGAGATTTCTATGTGAAGAGTGATGGTAGTCTTTGGTTTAAGGATAGATTGTGTGTACCTGATGATGATAGTTTGAGGAAGATTATTTTAGAGGAAGCACACCAATCAGGTTTTGCTATGCATCCGGGTAGTACAAAGATGTACCATGATTTGAAACAGCACTACTGGTGGTCTGGTATGAAGAGAGACATAGCGGAATTTGTGTCCAAATGTCTCACTTGTCAGAGGGTGAAAGCTGAGCATCAAGTTCCAACTGGGTTGCTTCAACCTTTAACGGTGCCTGAATGGAAATGGGAGAGAGTAACAATGGATTTTGTGTCTGGATTGCCGTTGACTCAGAAGAAGCATGATGCTATTTGGGTGATTGTTGATCGGTTAACAAAGACAGCTCATTTCCTTCCTGTTAGAATGGACTATTCTCTTGAAAGGTTGGCTGAACTGTATATTAGTGAGATAGTAAAGTTGCATGGAGTCCCAATTTCTTTAGTGTCTGATCGAGATCCCCGATTTACTTCGAGGTTTTGGAAGAGTTTACATGGTGCTTTGGGTTCTCGATTACACTTTAGTACTGCTTTTCATCCGCAGACATATGGTCAGTCAGAGAAAGTGATACAGATTATTGAGGATAGGTTGAGAAGCTGTGTCATTGATTTCTCCGGAAGTTGGGACAGATTTTTGCCACTTGTGGAATTTGCTTACAACAACAGTCACCAATCCAGTATTAGTATGGCACCATTTGAGGCATTGTATGGTAGAAGATGCAGAATGCCTTTATGTTGGAATGAAATTGGAGAGGGCAAGTTAATTGGTCCTGATTTGATTAAAGAAACTGAAGAGAAAGTGAAGATAATTCAGGATCGGTTGAAAGCAGCTTCAGACCGACAGAAATCTTATTCAGACTTAAAAGGGAGAGACATAGAATTTGATATTGGAGATAAAGTATTTTTGAAAGTGTCTCCTTGGAAGAAGATTTTGAGATTTGGTCTGAAAGGGAAGCTGAGTCCTCGTTTCATTGGACCGTATGAAATTTTGGAAAGAGTTGGGCCAGTTGCTTATCGTCTTGCTTTGCCGCCTGAGTTGGATAGAATCCATAATGTATTCCATGTTTCTATGTTGCGGAGGTATAGATCAGATCCATCTCATATCTTGCCAGTTGAATCTATTGAGGTGAGTTCGGATCTGACATTTGAAGAAGAACCAGTTGCTATTTTGGCACATGAAGTGAAAGAGTTGAGGAATAAGAAAGTGCCATTGGTGAAGGTTCTTTGGAAGAATCATGGTAAAGAAGAGGCAACTTGGGAGAGCGAGCAAGCAATGCAAGATCAATATCCTCAACTGTTTCAGACTTGATAACAGGTAATTTCGAGGACGAAATTTCTTTTTAGAGGGGGAGAATTGTAATATCCCAAAGTATGCCCTAGAAGTTTTGATATTATTGTTGTAATTGTATTGAATGTATATGTTAAATTTTAAAGAGAAGAGAAATTTAAAGGGAAGTGTATATGTTGTGTATATGGAAATATATACAACATATATACAAGTCAATTGTGATGGTCAAAGGAAGAAGATATTTAGTTATTTTAATTAATTAAGTTAATTAGTGGAAAATGGGAAATTAAAATGAATGGAAGAGATTAATTTGGATTATTTCATATTATAATTGTTCGGAGGAGGTTTAAAGAGAGGAGTATTTGACTTTGGTTTGTTCATTTTCTTTTTCATTTCTTTCCTTTCCTTTTGTTGGCCGGCCATCTAAAGCAAGAGAGAGAGAGAGTGAGTTTTTTTTATCCAAGCTCAAATTGAAGGAAGATTCAAGGGAATAAGTTGATTTGTGAAATATCATCAACTTTGGTAAGTTCTCTCTTGATTTCTCTTGTTTATTTTGGAGTTATGTTTGAGTTTGAAGGATTATTGTTGATGATAGGAGTGTGTTTTGATTGTGTTGTGTTTAAGAGTGTTTGATTCATTTGGTTTTTGGATATTTGAGTTTGGATTGAGGAAAAGAGTAAGTTTGTTGGAAGAGGTAGTGTTGTAGGTGTGTTTTGGGTTTGTGGTGCTGATTTTGATTTGTGTTGGATGTATGTTTTTAGTTGTTTTGGTGTTTTTGCAAGTTTGTTATGGTTCTTGGGTATGTTGAGCTAAGTTTGTTTGAAGTGGATTTTGGTGAAAGGAAGTGATTTGTTGGATTAAGTGTTGTTGTGGCCGGAATATGTATTTTTGGCCAGACACGCCTGGGTTTTAGGCGTGTCAATGGTTCTGTGTTTTTGGTTGGGTGGCACGAGCAGTGACATGCCCATGTCACTGAGCATGTCATAGCTACTGTGTTGGTGAGGAATTGACACGGCCATGAACATGCCCATGTTGTTGGACGTGTCAATGTTTCTGTGAGACAGAATGTATTACACGTTCAGTGACACGCCCGTGGTTCTGAGCGTGTCAAAGCTTATGTGTTGTGAGTTTAGGGCACGGTCAGGGACATGCTCGTGTTTTTGAGCGTGTCATGTGTAGAGTTTTGCATCTCATGTGTACTATTTCTTTTGGTTTAGGTTGTGAAGAGGTTGATTTGCCTTAACCTAAGTGGTGAAGAAGTTTTGGAAGAGTAAAGTTGTAAATTGGTGTGAGTTGTTCCTAAGGTAAGTACAAACCCTAAATTAATGTATACTTTTATATGATCTTGAGACTTAACACATGTGATAAGTAATCTATTGCATTGTTGATGCATATTAATAATGTTATGTTTTGCATAATGTGAATTGAGATAATTGAGGCATGTATGCCTATATGATGAAGTTCAATGTAATTGATTATGTATACTTGAATAATGAAGTATTATAATGTGAATTGAGACATGATAAGATATGAGGCCATTGTGATTGGCTATGATGATTCAAATGAGATGTGAAGCCATTGTGATTGGCTATGATGATTCAATTGAGATAAGTGGGGCATGTTTGCCTAGATGATGATGAGAATTGAGAATGAAATTGATAATGAAATAATAAATGAATTATGTGGCTAATGTGTTATTCCATTTTCAGAGTTTGTTGTTAGTGGCGTGCCTATGGTAACAATCTCCTGAAGTTAGGTTGGAATTGATCCTTGAAGCCAAGTTGGGTTGAAGTTTAGCATGCTTAACTCCCCTTGAAGCTTGGTTGGGTCTAATCCTTGAAGCCTAATTGAGATGTTACAACCCTTGAAGCTAGGTTGGGTTTGGTTCTTGAAGCCAAGTTGGGTTGATACTTAGCATGCTTTGTTCCCCTTGAAGCTTGGTTGAACCTAAATCCTTGAAGCCTAGTTGGGATAATGATAATGATAAATGTGACAATTAAACCAAAACATTAACTCTGAAAGTTGAATGGCATATTAGTGTCATTTGGGCCCATGCTTGTCTTTGTTTTCAATGTGAATCTTGAATAGTGAAACTAATGAAACTATGAAGATACAATATGAATGCTTGATATGACATTGAACAAAATAAAATGTTGAAATGTAATGTTCTTTTGAATGGTGTATGAAATTGCTTGTGACATTGGCATTGCATCGAAACATAGTATTATTGTAGTTTGTACCACTAAGCCGTTGGCTTAGCGGGATTATGATTTATCGCGCAGGTAACAGTGAAGAACCGGAGAATTCCTCTAGGCCAAGTAGAGGCTAGATCTTGAGGTGGTGATAGTGAAGCTTAAAGATCGAAGATATACTGCCAAACATGTATATACTTTATGTTTTGTAAATCTTGAGTTTTAATGTATAAGTATTTGTAAATAATTGTTATATTTTCTGCTGCTTTTAAATAAACATTTTATCTTTGGTCTTTTATAACTTCTTTTAAATGATTTAAATTTGTTCATGTTTTTGTAAAGGGATGATTCATTTGTTAAGTATACCATAGCATTTCTATATTCAGTGGACATATATTACGATCGTATTAGCATGCTGTGTACGTATACGGGGTATAGGGGTGTTACAGGCCCGCTGCTCACATAAGTGTCGACGTATGAGTGGTAGTCATTTGGCTTGGGTTGGCAGGCTCTATGCTCAAGCATTAAACTATTGGCCTAACATTCCCTTCAATCATGTCCCGATATCATATCTGGCCTCGAGGCAGCGTCGTGGTGTTTGTGTTGGATACCCACGCAGATGGAATTTGAGAACCATTATCTTCCCTTTTTTGTCTTGTGCCTCCCTCGGGGCATGGGGCAAACCCCGCAGTGGCATTCGTGTTCCTAGTATGTCCTTTGGACTGCCTTGGCCCACTGAATACCCGCTCGTGCTATCGGATGCAGAATGTTATGTGGGCGGAGGGTGTAAATTCCCTCTAATTTGCCCGTTGTCCTTTTTAAGAATGACGGGGGGGGGGGGGGGGGTACTCATCTCGATCCCCTTGGCGTGCTCCCTGGTCGGCATGCCAGGGCTTCTTACGTGCAGCGCCGTCGTTAAAGGGATGCTACCTGGTTGATCCTGCCAGTAGTCATATGCTTGTCTCAAAGATTAAGCCATGCATGTGTAAGTATGAACTAATTCAGACTGTGAAACTGCGAATGGCTCATTAAATCAGTTATAGTTTGTTTGATGGTATCTTCTACTCGGATAACCATAGTAATTCTAGAGCTAATACGTGCAACAAACCCCGACTTCTGGAAGGGATGCATTTATTAGATAAAAGGTCGACGCGGGCTCTGCCCGTTGCTTTGATGATTCATGATAACTCGACGGATCGCACGGCCATCGTGCCGACGACGCATCATTCAAATTTCTGCCCTATCAACTTTCGATGGTAGGATAGAGGCCTACCATGGTGGTGACGGGTGATGGAGAATTAGGGTTCGATTCCAGAGAGGGAGCCTGAGAAACGGCTACCACATCCAAGGAAGGCAACAGGCGCACAAATTACCCAATCCTGACATGGGGAGGTAGTGACAATAAATAACAATACCGGGCTCTATGAGTCTGGTAATTGGAATGAGTACAATCTAAATTCCTTAATGAGGATCCATTGGAGGGCAAGTCTGGTGCCAGCAGCTACGGTAATTCCAGCTCCAATAGCGTATATTTAAGTTGTTGCAGTTAAAAAGCTCGTAGTTGGACCTTGGGTTGGGTCGATCGGTCTGCCTGGCGGTGTGCACCTGTCGGCTCGTCCCTTCTGCCGGCAATGTGCTCCTGGCCTTAACTGGCCGAGTCGTGCCTCCGGTGCTATTACTTTAAAGAAATTAGAGTGCTCAAAGCAAGCCTACTGTCACTGGGCAAGACTCAACCACGCTTGTTCGTGCGGCACCTAGCATACTGTTATCCCTAAAGCCTTGCTAAGTTCAGCCTTTCCCCCTCTAGCCAACGAAATAGCAACACACACAAGAGAGTTTGGAATGAATGAGTGTTGTTTTATTACACAAAGAATAACTTTACAATGTCTAATTACAAAGGAACAAAGGAAACTCAAGCACTAGGTGACACCCTAACCTATCTTTGCCTTACAAGCTCTCAAGCATACAATGCCAATTGCTTTGTGTCATTCCATCCAATACATTGCTCCATAATCACCTAGAGACTTCTCCAAGTCTCTAGAGACTTCCACGAGAGAGAAGCATACATCTGCCACCGAATTCGCCTACTGGCCAAGGGAATCACACACCAACAGGCCTACCGCGCCTGCGGGCTTCCACCGAATCGGCCTACCACCAAGCCCCTTGGAGCCTGGCAATTTCCCACCATCATGCTTGGCTTCCCCCAAGTCATTTGGCTTGCCAACGTGCTCCTTGCCACTATTTTTACCGACCGGACCAATATGCACTACCGTGGCTTCCCCTATATATGCTTCTGGAGCAACATGGGCTGTCCGAGGAGGAGAAACACTAGGGTCCGAGGTGTAGAGTCCCCAAGTTCGGCCACCAATCGACTTGATCTTCCCCAAGAGCTCCTTTGGCCTTCCTTTTCACCCCAATGCTAATTTATTTGGCCAGCAAATGCCAACTTTGCATGACCAATTCTCCTCGACTTGCCTATGGGCCAATTTGTGCACCAACGGGCCCGATGCTACGCTGCGCCGTTGGGCACTCTGGATCACTTCATCAGTTATGATCCAAACTTGCTGCCTCTATCCTTGGCCTTCCATGGCCAATCACCCTTGCCAATTTGGCAGCCAATTGGAGGGTGGTGACAATTCTCCCCCACCTAAGCTCGCGACTCCCTCGTCGCGTCTCCATCCTTATGCCTTAAGATTTTCTTGGAGAACTGCCATGAGTTAGCCTCTTTAGCGTTGCCACCATGCAAAATTAGAAAGGAGCCTTCAAGCCTTCTAACCTCTCCACTAGGCAGAACTTGAAGTATCACCAAATCCTTTCCATTGAAGCGTTGGCCATTCTTCCTTCCAGCCCGATGCTTCCTCAAGTGAGCTGCCTTGCCATGGCCAGCTTTAGTGCCATCCGCATCCATTTGCCTCCCTATGATTTCCTTGGAGAGGGCTTGCCATTCATTTGCTTGGCAGAAGGACTAACACTCCCCTTATGCTTCCTCTGCCTAGCCTTACGTTGCTTGGGCTTCCCTTGGGCCAATTTTTCACCCGATTGGCCAAGGCCTTCTTGCATCACACAAGTGGCCGTGACCATGCTTTTGCCCACTGGCCTTCTATCCACAGCCACTTTGATTTTCTTTTCCTCACTTCGGAAGCTAACACATCCATCCTTGGTGAAGGATAAGGGCAAGACTTTCTCAATGAATTCCAACCCAAGCAGCAATTTATACTCTTGGAGGGGCACAACATTTACATCAATTGTGCCTACCCATCCTCCAACCTTGATTGGGACACCTCTTGCTATGCCAAGCAATCCCTTGGCTGGCTAGTTAAGTGCCTGCATCCAGCCTTCGTACTTGGCTATTTTCAGCCCCAATCGAATTGCCTCGTCGCTGGATACTAGGCTTTGATTAGCCCCGCTGTCTAACAAAGCCTTGGTGAACTCCCCATTCACCACAGCATCGATGAACATTAGAGAATTTCCTGGTCGAAGTCCCGTCTCGACCTTGGCTTTGGCACCAGCCCCCTTGGTCTCCTCTGATGCCAACGTTTTTAACACATGGAGAGAACCCACTTGTACGCCTGGTTGAAGTCCCATCTCAACCTTGGCTTTGGCACCAGCCCCCTTGGTCTCCTCTGATGCCAATGTTCTTACCGAGTTCAGAACACAAACCGAACCCAGCTGTGGGTCACACCTCTCCCCTTGAGGTGTCTCTCTAACAGAAGACATAATAGCATTTAGCTTGTTCTTCTTTGGGCAATCCCGCACAAAATGAGGACCTCCACAAAGGAAGCAGTCCCATCACCCCTTTGGAGTCTCT
>CANTUV010000072.1:11577500-11587500 GCA_947685225.1 Garcia nutans
AGAACCTTACTAGAAGAATGTTGTAAAAGTAAAAACAAATTTAATCTAGACTGTTTGTATCAAAATGTAATAAAAATCTAAGAAAACAAAAATGGAAAACCTAAAGTTAATGTTTGACGGCTGATCAAATCTCTCCCCGTTCAAAAACCCTAATTCTATTATTTATACGAAACCTCGCTTCAAAAATCCTCGTTTTCTTTCTTCCTTTAGTCCATGAAGTGACACGGCCAAGCTCCTGGCCGTGTCATGTGACATGGCCAGTGGCTTGGCCATGTCTACTAAATGTGTCCACTTCTGTGTGATTTTCATCTCTTCTTCTTTGGTGTTAAGTGTGACACGGCCAAGCTTGGGTGAGCTTGGCCGTGTTTGATGTGCTTGGAGGGACACGGCCAGTGGCTTGGCCGTGTCCCCTGGGTGTGTCACCCACTGACCTCTTTGTTCTTTGCACTTCTTCCTTTGGTCTTCTTCCTTGGCTATGTGTGGGACATGACCAAGCTCCTGGCAGTGTCAAGTGACACGGCCAGTGGCTTGGCCGTGTCCTCTGAGTGTGTCAGTTACTGCCCAAATTTTCCTTCCTCTCTTGGTTCCTTGGTTTTGCCCTTAAGGTGAGACATGCTTCATGCTATTCTTCCAAGGAAATGTTTCCATATTAACCTAAAATAAACACTTAAACAAACTTTAAACAGGAATCAAATAAATATTAACCAATAACACATAAACACCACACTAAAAACTAGAACAAAAACGACATAAACACTGAAATAAGTTAAAACTACTAAAATTGATGTAAACACTAAATAAATAGATTAAAACTATCAAAATACTTAAAGAAAATAATAATCATCATAATAAATAAGACACAATTCTATGACAAAAACTAATAAAACAACTACCCCACACTTAAAACTTTGCTTGTCCTCAAGCAAATTCACATGGCATAAATTAAAAACTCAAACAACTTTAACTATAATTCCAGTATATAAGATGAAATCCTTTAAGACTCAGCCATAAAAATTGCAATTTACTTCAATCAAGATTTTCTTAACTCATTCATTAATCCAGACATAACAAATCTCATCTCTCATCTAAGTGTTTCACTCGATTTCAAAGGTTAATTCACTCAAACCACTCATTACTGCATACTGCCATAAACTTGCTTAATTATCCAATCTCTCTCACTGATTTTCTCAAGAAATAATCCGAAGGCCTTTTATTTGGATGTAATGGGGCTAAGGTGAAGGTGTGAGAAAAGACATTTAAGCTGGAACATCAAGAAATGGAGTATCTAAATAAGACAATACTCTTGCTAAGAAACTCGTAACTCCCTCAAATGACATATTCACCAACCCTTGATAATCTCACATACTTGCATACTTAAAGAAAAATACATGAGTCGACATTCCTCTTTGATGACTAATGCTAGAAAATATATGAATTCTGTATATATATATATATATCTTCTCTTTTATTTTCTTTTATATTATTATTTTTCTCTTTTTTTTAATATATATATACAAAATATAAACTTGCATGAAACATCTAGCTTAAAATGTAGAGGAAAAGAATAATCGACTCTTAGTCAAATACAATGTGCAAAGTATGCATTTCAGCCCCAAATCTTACTAAAGCAATACTATTTTTTTATTGCTTACCCCACACTTATGAATTAAACCACCCTATTGTCATATCATAAGAACTCCATTCCTTAATGTAGGTATGATGATAATAAGAAAATGTTGAGTTGTGAATTGTGTTGATCAATCAAGAAAAGGTCAAAGGCCCAACTTGGCTCACTAAGGAATTCATAATTAAAGGAGGTCTTTTTAAGCTAAAAGGGATAACCTAATTTGCCTTCATCATTTTAAAACTTGAGATTAAATCATAATGTGAGTTCAATTAGTATGCAAAAGCAAGCTCTAGAGATGCAAAATCATGAAGGTGCACACTTAAGAAAAGAAAATCAATTGACAATAATATTCAATCTATGCGGCTCAAAACTCACAAAGGTGGGTTCTCAAAGATTTATATGTCATGAATTGCAGAATGTGAAAATTGATCTTGAATGAATTCAAATGCTAATCTCTATGCTGATACTAAAGTCTCAAATATAATGCTAGAATCATAGAAAAGTCAATAAGTTTTCAACAATTATGCCATGCACAACGCACAATATAAACACAAAGACAAACAAAACAAGAATTAAAGAAAAGCTTAAAGATTACCCCACACTTATAAATTACATTGTCCTCAATGGAAACAAGGATAATAAAGAAAAAGAGTGAAGGTACAACCTGTTTTCCATCGGTCCTCTGTGAGGCAAACTCTACCTTTTCATCACAAACAGCAAATGTTCAAAAACAAAATAAAATATATAAAATAAAATATCCAAAATATAAAATGTTAACATTAAAAACAAAAACGAAAAATAACAACACAAATATGCTATAACTAAACACAAGAAATGAAGGAACTGTCTCGAAAGATCTATGGTGAAGAAGGATGTGATGATGAAGCAGCCGAGGGATGGAGACTCAGAATCTTGGCAAGGTTGCTATTAATTTGGTCCAACTGTTGCAAGACCGCAGCATGGTTACGATCGACCTTGCCCTCCAGTGCCTCTATCCTATTAAGTATCTCCTGATTATCCGGGCCCGGAGAATGTTCTTCCAAATCAAGAGAATCCGAGTCGGACTCCTCCTGGACTCATGTTCTCTTTTGTCTGCCCCCCGGTGCCTTTGGCTCAGTTGAAGCCATCATATAAGCCCCTCCCCTGTGCACCACCATATGCATCTTCTCTAGTGTGGCCAAATCCAATGAATCATTACCCGTAATTTTAGTCATACGACAGGTACTCGGGTCAAAATCATCAATGAGGGCTGTTGCCAATGTGGTAACCAATCCTCCAATATAAATAGCCCCTTCTTTTTGTTTATCACACTATCAAAAATATCGGCCAACCAATAGCCGGAACTAATGGGTATTGCATTACATGCACAATCCAAGAAAAAGAGCTCACTAAGTTCCACTACACCCGGGCTTTCCTTCCGAGCAAAGAATCCATATGACATAAAACGATGCAAATACCTAAGAGTGGGATTGCTCAATTTAGTTGCCTTGGCCGATTTGGCTATATAAGTTTCCAAGCCCAATGCTCCCCAATCAAATTGTTGTTTAAAATCTTTACGTACAGACCTTTCACCGTGTTGATGGAAACCAAATATAACATTTAATTGCTCAATACTAACCACAAATGATTTCCCAAGTAATTTAAAATTCAACTTAGAGCAAATTTTTTGTTCATCTCTTTCAACCTTAAGAGATGTTAAAAATTCAAAAGTGAGCTCTTGAAATTGCAAAGGTATATAGGAGACTAGGTTCTCCTACCCAAGATTTTGAACATAACTATAAAAATTATCCCTAATATGAAGAGCATTAAGGGATTCATCGCTGACATACCTTGTCGGAAAGAAATCTCTAGCCAAAAGAGTAGGTCTCTTTAAAGATGAAGAAGATGAAGATGCAGCTGCGGTTGGAATTCGCTTCCTCTTATGGTGGGACACCATCTTCGTTCTCGGCATATTGAAAGATCTGAAAAAATTTGAAACTTAAACTGATTAAATTGATTTTTTATGAGAGAAGAAGAATATTGAACGAATTAATTTCAGTTTTGGTGAAGGAAATTGAGAATTGATGGGAGTTTAGAAGCTTTGAAGGAACAACAATGGAGGTTTTGTGAGAGAGGAGTCGAGAGAGCGAAAGGAAGCAAAAACAAAATTAGGGATTGAAATGAACGAAAGGTGCAAAAAACATGTTTTTAAAGTGTAAAATTTAAGGGACACGGCCAAGCTTGGGTGAGCTTGGCCGTGTCTGATGTGTTTGTAGGGACACGGCCAGTGACTTGGCCGTGTCCCTTGAGTGTGTTAGACACTGTGAACAAAGTTGCAAAAACAAAGAAAAGGAATTTTTTGGTGAAGCTTGGCCGTGTGACACGGCCAAGGACACGGCCAAGCTTGTTGGCTGTGTCAGGGTCTATGGGAATTGGTGACTTTTGGGGTTGGCTTGACACGGCCAGTGGCTTGGCCATGTCAAGTGGCTGTGTTCTTCACTGCCATTTTGACTCTTTTTTTTTTCTGTCACCAAATCTTAAAGAAATGCAATCCTCTTCTTTGATTGACCCTGAAACACATTAGAAAAATAAAAACCGATCAAAGCACCCTTTCCACTTATTTAAATCAAAAATAAAATCAAAATTGTTGAATATAAAATTACAACTATGAAAAGAAATGCAGACCAATGGGTTGCCTCCCATATAGCGCTTCTTTAATGTCATATAGCTGGACATTACTGCAGGACTTAAGGATCGTAGATCAAAGTGCTATCGATGATCCTTACTTCTTGGAACCCTTCGTTATATGGCTTAACTCTTTGTCCATTTACTTTAAAAGTCTCATTTGTTCGAGAGTTAAGCAATTCAATGGCACCGGAAGGATATACCTGAGTTATCTCGAAAGGACCACTCCATCGAGACTTGAGTTTTCCTGGAAACAGATGGAGACGAGAATTAAAAAGCAAAACTTTCATACCTAGGCTCAATGTCTTTCGCACTATAATTTTGTCATGAAGTGCTTTAGTGCGATCCTTATAAATCCTCGAACTCTCATATGCCTCATTCCTCAGCTCATCTAACTCTAAAATTTGCAAAAAATGCTCTCTCTTTGCCTTGTCCAAGTCTAAATTCAGAGTCTTGATTGCCCAATATGCTTTGTGCTCCAACTCCACTGGTAAATGACAAGCCTTACCAAAAACCAATCGGTATGGACTCATACCCAGAGGAGTCTTGAAAGCAGTCCGATATGCCCACAATGCATCATGCAATCTACTAGCCCAATCTTCCTTGATAAGTTGACTGTTTTCTCCAGAATCCCTTTTATTTGCTTGTTGGATGTTTCAACTTGACCAAAAGTCTGTGGATGGTAT
This sequence comes from Garcia nutans, assembly GCA_947685225.1. Classification (NCBI taxonomy): domain Eukaryota; kingdom Viridiplantae; phylum Streptophyta; class Magnoliopsida; order Malpighiales; family Euphorbiaceae; genus Garcia; species Garcia nutans. The sequence goes on from CANTUV010000072.1 coordinate 11,582,478, forward strand.
GGGGTTGCCACCTTGTGCTTCACACCAAATTTGTGCATTAACTTCTCAAAAAGTTTGTTGCAGAAATGACTTCCCCCATCACTGACTATCACTCTTGGTGTGCCAAATCTGCTAAGAATGTTTTCCTTCACAAATTTAACAACCACATTAGCATCATTAGTACGGGTGGGGATTGCCTCCACCCATTTTGAAACATAATCAACAGCAACTAAAATATATTCATAACCAAAAGACTTAGGAAAAGGACCCATAAAGTCTATTCCCCACACATCAAACAGTTCAACAACAATATAAGATTGAAGGGGCATTTCATTCCTCCTCCCAATGTTACCTACTCTTTAACATCGGTCACAATGCTTACAATACTCTTGAGCATCTTTGAATAGAGTAGGCCAGTAAAAACCACTTTGTAGCACCTTTTCTGCAGTCTTTCTTCCTCCAAAATGACCACCACAGTGAAGGTCATGACAAAATTTAAGAACACTCAGTTGTTCTTCTTCAGATACACACCTGCGAACTATCTCATCTTTGCAAATCTGGAATAAGTAAGGTTCATCCCAAAAATAAAATTTACTCACGTGCAAAAACCTTTTCTTTTCCTGAAATGACATGTTAGAATGCAAAATACCACAAGCAAGATAGTTAGCAATATCTGCAAACCAAGGTGCATTAATTACCACAAACAGCTGCTCATCAGGAAATGCTTCTAAATTTTTATGAATGCTATCAGATGCAAGATTTTCACTAAAGAAGGGTAATCTAGATAAATGATCAGCGACAACATTCTCACTTCCTTTAGTATCCTTGATTTGAAAATCAAATTCTTGCAGTAATAACAACCATCTAATTAAGGGCGGTTTAGCATGTTGTTTTGTCAAAAGATATTTTAGAGCTGCATGATCAGAATGCACAATAATTTTTGACCCAATTAAATATGCTCTAAACTTATCTAAAGCAAAAAGAACAGCTAACATTTCCTTTTCAGTTGTTGTGTAATTCATTTGCGCACTATTCAGGGTCAAGCTAGCATAATATATTACCCTCAAAAATTTATCAACCCTTTGCCTAAGAACAGCTCCTACTGCATGATTAGAGGCATCACACATGATTTCAAAAGGTAAAGACCAAACATGAGCTACTATTACCGGTGCACTAGTCAGTTTTTCCTTAAGGGAATTAAAGGCTTGCACACATTGTGCAGTAAACTCAAATGGAACATCTTTTCCCAGCAAATGGCACAATGGTTGGCTTATTTTAGAAAAATCCTTAATAAACCTCCGGTAAAACCCTGCATGCCCTAAAAAACTTCTTATTCCCTTAACAGAGGTAGGTGGGGGTAACTTAGCAATCAATTCTACCTTAGCCTTATCCACCTCAATCCCTTTACTTGACACAACATGACCTAATACAATGCCCTGAGTAACCATGAAATGACTCTTTTCCCAACTTAAAGTGAGGTTACATTCAATGCATCTCTCAAGCACAAGAACAAGTTTATTGAGGCAATTATCAAAAGAACTACCAAAAACAGAAAAGTCATCCATAAATACCTCAATAAAATCATCTAACATGTCTGTGAAGATAGACATCATGCATCTCTGAAAAGTTGCAAGAGCATTGCACAAGCCAGATGGCATACGCCAAAATGCATAAGTCCCGAAAGGGCAAGTAAAAGTAGTCTTGGATTGGTCCTCTGGTGATATCGGCACCTGATAATAACCTGAAAGTCCATCCAAAAAGTAATAATGTGAGTGTCCAGAAAGTTTATCTAACATCTGATCAATAAAAGGAAGAGGGAAATGGTCTTTCTTTATGGCATTGTTCAACTTCCTATAATTGATACACATTCTCCACCCAGTAGTAGTCCTAGTAGGAACCAATTCATTATTTTCATTTTTCACCACAGTGATTCCAGATTTCTTAGGCACTACATGTACTGGGCTCACCCACTCACTATTAGCTATTGGATATATCACCCCTTCATCCAGCAATTTGAGCACTTCCTTCTTAACCACTTCACTCATATTTGGGTTAAGGCGCCTTTGGGTCTCCCTCATAGGTTTAGCTCCCTCTTCTAAGGTGATTCTATGCATGCACATTGAAGGGCTAATATCTTTGATATCACTCAATCCCCATCCTATTACTCTTTTTAATATTTTTAACTCACTTACCAACCTCATCTCCTCCCCTTCACTAAGTTCGCTAGATATTATCATAGGTAAGGTGTTGTGATCTCCTAAAAACACATATTTCATATTTTTAGGTAACTCTTTCAGCTCTAACTCAAGTGAAGAAGTCTTCTCTTCCTTTTGAATGGAGGGAAGTTCACATACTGGATCCTCCTTAAGTTCCTCTATTTCAGCACTCTCTAATGTCTCAAGGCAACTGGCAATTTCTGAATAAAAAAATATCCAAACCACCATCTAAGGTCAGTGCCAGCTCCAATTTATCCGAGGAACCTGTCTGCAAGAAAACATGTGAAACAACTATGTCAATACAATCAATAAAAGAGCAATCCTCATATAATGCAGTTGTAGGAATGGGAGAAGTGTTAAAAATAGAAAATTCAACCGTTTGTCCCAAACAGTCATTGACAATTTACCATTTTTAACATCTATCAAGGTGTTGGTGGTAGCCATAAAAGGCCTACCCAGTAAAATAGTGTGTGCGGATGGTGTAGAGTTACTTCCTTCCATGTCAAGAACTATGAAATCCACAGGCACTATCAACCCACCAACCTTAACTAACACATCTTCTATAACCCCTTTCGGGAATCTAAGAGATCTGTCAGCTAATTGCAACACCATTTTTGTAGGTTTAAGTTCCCCCAGTTCTAATTCAAGGTACACAAAATAAGGCATCAAATTTACACTGGCTCCTAAATCACACATGCCATCAGTTCCCTTTCTATTACCTATAGTAATTTGAATTATGAAACTACCAGGATCCTTTAGTTTCGGAGGTAGTTTATGCTGCAAAACAGCACTAGCTACCTCTGACACTATCACCTTTTCATTTGGCTCATACCTCTTTTTCTTGGTGTTCAATTCCTTGAAGAATTTGGCATAAGCTGGCATGTTCTTTATTGCTTCAAGTAAGGGTAAGTTAATACTTACCTTAGACAGCATGTTGAAGATGTATGAAAATTGCTTATCTTGTTTATCATTTTCAACCTGCTGGGGAATGGTATAGGTGGCCGGTAAGGATTACTTGCCTTGTGTAAATTTGCTGAAGGGGATTTCTCCATTGATCTTTCTCCAGCACCTTTGTTCTCTGGTTCTCCTTCCTTTATGTTCTCTTGATCACCTGCATTCACAGAATTATTTTCAACATTATTGTTTATTATCTTGCAACTTCTAAGTATAGTCATTGACTGTGCCTGCTCAGGTTGACTTGGAAATTTTCCTTTTTGTTGAATCTGCATCTGTTGTGCAAGTTGTCCCACTTGAGTCTCCACTTTCTTAAAAGATACTTCTAATGAATCCAGCCTTTTGATAGTCATCTCTTGATTCTGAGCACTGACTTGGATAAAGGCCTGTAAACTATCCTCCAAACTCTCTCTCTTAGGCTGCACTTGATTTGAAGATTGTCCCTTTGGTTGGTTTTGTCTCTGAAGCAAATGGAAAGGTTGTTGAGAGTTATTTGTTACCCAGGAAAAATTTGGATGATTCCGCCAACCAGGATTGTAAGTATTTGAGTAAGGATCATTTCGGGCCCTTGGTTGATATCCCCCTATAGCATTGACTTGCTCAGCTTCATTTCCATAAGACTCATATACGGAGGGGCATATATTTGCTCCATGCCCGAAAGTCCCACAAATTCCACACACTTATTGAGTGGATGAAGAAGTATTGTTCTTCATGTTCAGCATCTGCACTTGCCTTGTCAGTTCAGCTATCTGATTGACCATCTCACTGTTGGCTTCCAATTGATTCACCCCTTTACTTCTTCCTCTTACACTTTTCTGTTGAGAATTAGCTCCCAACATTTTAAAGATTTCATAAGTTTCATCAGCTGTCTTTTCTCCCATAGCTCCCCCAGCTGCGTTATCAACAGTGTTCTGAAATTGCTGGATTAGACCATCGTAGAAAAACTGATTCAGAAGTTGAAGTGGGTAGTGATGGTGTGGACACTGGATCAATAACATCTTAAAACTGTCCCAAGCCTCATGAAATGGCTCTCCTTCAAATTGAGAGAATGTAGCTATCTTCCCTCTCAATTCAGCTATCTTCTGATGTGAATAAAACTTTCCCATAAACTTGTTGTAAAATTGCTCCCAAGTTGTCAAAAAATTTTCAGGCAGCATCATAAGCCAGCTCTTTGCCCTATCCTTCAATGTATATGGAAAGCATCTCATCCTCAACTGGTCCTCTGTTAGTCCTCCCAATGGAAAAGTGTTGAGGGTGGAATAGAAATCCCGAATAAAGTTCAAAGGATCTTCATTTGGAACTCCATAGAATGATGGCAGCATGTTATAATGGATGTTCTTCAACTCATAATTTCTTGCTGCATCCGTCAATCTTATACAAGATGTGGAAGTTCCAATGATAGGTCTAGCAAAATCTCTCATAGTTCTTTGCCTTTCTTCTCCCATATTGGTAGATTGTGCAGTATCCGACTCAAAATCAGAAGTGTCCTCCTCTGTATCAAATCCGGTGTACAGTTCAAATTCTTCTCTGCTCCTTTTCACTCTCTGAATTTCTGGAATAACTGGATATAGCTCTCCTCCGAGTGATCTCCTGCCTTCCATAAACAAAATTTTTGTAAAGAAAGAATTATTAAAAGCAAAAGACAAATAAAATCAAAAGTAGACAATGAAAAATAATCTAAAATATTTATGCCTAATAAACAATTATGCTAATTAGCCTCCCCGGCAGCGGCGCCAAAAACTTGTTGCGCTAGAATTAAGTTCTACTACAAGCGTCACTCGCAAGTATACGAGGTAGCTGTAGCAAAGGTGATTGCCCCAAGGTTGTCTCACAAGAAAACTAGATAAGCTAATTGATTATCAGGTTGCAAATAA
>CANTUV010000072.1:11595000-11650000 GCA_947685225.1 Garcia nutans
AAGAAATTGCCCACTTTATTTGGCTGAATTGAAGAAATCGAAGGGTAGTGCGACTACATCTTCAGGTATATATGTTATAGAAATTAACTTATCTGCTTCTACTTCATGGGTATTGGATACTGCATGTGGTTCTCACATTTGTACAAATGTGCAGGGACTCAAAAGGAGTAGATAACTGAAAAGGGGCGAAGTTGACCTACGAGTTGGGAATAAAGCAAGAGTTGCTGCATTAGCTGTAGGATCTTATGAACTTCATATGCCTAATGGCTTTTTGTTAAATTTGAACAATTGCTATTATGTTCCTACTCTGAGTAGGAATCTTATTTCAGTTTCAGTTTTGGATGATGAAGGTTTTTCATTTTTAATTAAAAATAAGACCTGTTCTATTTTTTATAAAGATGATTTGCTTTATGGTATTGCAAGATCTTTTAATGGCCTTTATGTCCTTGACTTAGATGATTCTAGGGAGAATCATATTTATAACATTAACTCTAAAAGAATTAAGCCAAATGACCTAAACCCTACATTTTTATGGCATTGTCGTCTTAGCCATATAAATGAGAAACGCATTTCTAAACTCCATCAAGATGGATTATTAGATTCATTTGATTTTGAATCATTTGATAAATGTGAATCTTGTTTACTTGGCAAAATGACAAGGAATCCTTTCATCGGATAAGGTGAAAGGGCTAATGACTTGCTTGGACTAGTACATACAGATGTATGTGGCCCGTTAAGCATTAGTGCCAGAGGAGGATATAATTACTTCATTACTTTTACTGATGATTTCAGTAGGTATGGCTATGTCTACCTAATAAAACATAAGCATGAGGCTTTTGAAATGTTCAAAACTTTTCAAAATGAAGTACAAAATCAACTTGGTAAAACTATTAAGGCACTTCGATCTGATCGAGGTGGTGAATTTTTGAGCCAAGAGTTTGACGAACATCTAAGAAATTATGGAATTGTTTTACAATTAACTCCTCCAGGAACTCCACAGTGGAATGGTGTTTCTGAAAGAAGAAATCAAACTTTATTAGATATGGTTCGATCTATGATGAGTCAAGCAGATCTTCCATTATCGTTTTGGGGTTATGCCTTGGAGACAGCTGCTTTTGTTTTAAACCGTGTACCATCTAAAGCGGTTGAAAAGACGCCATATGAGATATGGACTGGCAAAACACCTAGTTTGTCTTTTCTTAAGATTTGGGGTTGTGAAGCTTATGTGAAAAGACCAGTTTCAGATAAGTTAGCTCCAAAATCTGCTAAATGTATCTTTGTGGGATATCCTAAGGAAACTAAAGGATATTATTTCTATATTCCATCTGAGAACAAAGTGTTTGTTGCTCGAAATGGAACCTTTTTGGAAAAAGAATTCATTTCTAAAAGAACTAGTGGGAGTACAGTTCAATTAGATGAATTTATAAAACCACAAGAAGATATTGAACCGCCTGTAGAAACAGTTTCAGAACCACAAGCCATTGTGGAAACTGAAAATGTTACACAAGTTCTGCGCAGATCTGATAGACCACGTCATCAGCCTGAGAGATATGGATTTCTCATGACTGAAAGTCGTGAAGTTTTGCTCATTGATCAAGATGAGCCAACTATCTATCTTGAAGCTGTGTCAGGTCCAGATTCAGAGAAATGGCTTGGAGCCATGAACTCTGAGATGCAGTCCATGTTTGACAACCAAGTTTGGGCCTTAATTGATCCTCCCGAAGGTATTAAGACTATTGGTTGCAAATGGGTTTTCAAGAAGAAAATTGACATGGATGGAAATGTGCAAACCTATAAAGCAAGGTTGGTTGCTAAAGGTTTCAAACAAACTCATGGTATAGACTATGATGAAACCTTTTCTCCAGTTGCTATGATTAAATCTATTAGGATTCTCCTTGCCATTGCTGCATACTATGATTATGTGATATGGCAAATGGATGTCAAAACTGCTTTCCTTAATGGAAATTTACTCGAGGATGTGTACATGACACAACCTGAGGGTTTTGTAAATCCTGAGAATTCTGGGAAGGTTTGCAAGCTTCAAAGGTCCATTTATGGATTGAAGCAAGCATCTCGAAGCTGGAATCTTTGTTTTGATGAAACAGTTAAGAACTTTGGTTTCATTCAAAATGAAGATGAACCATGTGTTTACAAGATGGTTAGTGGGAGTGCTATCGTGTTCTTTGTCCTATATGTAGATGACATATTGATCATTGGAAATGATGTCCCCACTTTACAAAAGGTTAAAGATTGGTTAGGGAATACTTTTTCAATGAAGGACTTGGGTGAGGCTGCATATATCCTTGGTATAAGGATCTATAGAGATAGATCTAGAAGGATAATTGGCTTAAGTCAAAGTACATACATTGACAAAGTGTTGAAGAGATTCAGCATGCAAGATTCCAAGAAGGGATTTTTGCCTATGTCACATGGTATTCATCTTAGCAAGAATCAATGTCCTAAGACATCTGATGAGCGAGATAGAATGAATAAGATCCCTTATGCTTCTACTATTGGATCTATTATGTATGCCATGCTATGTACTTGTAATATCCTCATTTATGCCCTAGAAGTTTTGCATATTGTTGTTGTTGTTATTGTTATATATTGGATTGAATATATGTGTTAAATTGTAAGAGAAAAGAAATTGAGAAGAGAAAGTATATGTATATGTATTTTGGGAAGAAATAGGGTTTAGAGACAAATTTATATGTTGTGTATATGTTAATATATATGACATATAAAGTGGTCAAAAGGCTTGGTCAATGCAAGAGAAGATATTTATTTGAGATTGGTAAATTACTTAATTGGGCACATATAAGACAAAAAGATAATTATGTGAATAAGGGCACTTTGGTAATTGCTTGGATAAAATCACATGATGGATATTTAAAGAAGGTTTGACTTGTGTTTTCTTCATCATTTCTTCTTCTTCTTCTTGTTGATGGCCGGCCCTCCATAGCCAAAGAGAAAGAAAGAGACAAGTGATGGTTTTGATGATTTCAAGCTTAAATTGAAGAAAGATTAAGTGTTCAAGTGTTGATTTAAGAAGTTTTTAACTAAGGTAAGATCTTTTCTCTAATTTCTTCAATTCTTTTGAAGTGGTATGATTAAGTTGCTTATGGTATGATTGTAAGTATTGATTTTGCTTGATAGATGAGAAGTTGGGTTGGTGTTGGTGATGGAAGAGTAAGATTGGTGTTTAGTGAAATTGTTTCTGTTTTAGGATTAGTAAAGGCTGTGACTTGTATGCTTTTTAATTAATTTTAGAAAAATGTTCTTGAAGTGAATTTTTGATATGTTGTGCCTCTATGAGTCTAGAATGACTGAAAAATATGTTGATTCGATTTTGGAATGGTTATGAGTTTAGAAAGATTATTTTCATTAGACCTGTTCCAGCAGGTACCTTAACTGGCACAGCTATATTTCGTGATTTTTAATAAAATGTAGAAAAATCATATCCAATCGAATTTTGGATATGTTGTTGCTTAGTGAGTTTAGTATTTGAGAAAAATAATTTGGAATCACGTTGATTGAATTTGATTTATGGAATTCACAAAGTTCAGAACTGCTGCCAGGATGCAGGGTAATTGGGGCAGTCTGGTTAGGTGAACTATTTGGCCGAGATTTTGTGTTCAGTTTGATCTGAAATTTTAAAGGGATGATTTTAAGATACAAAACTAAATTCTGTAAAAATTTTAGAATTTTTAGTCAAGTAGATTATTTTATACAATTTTTCAAAATAAGGATAAAATGGAGTTTAAAAACCAGAATGTACTATTTATGGTTAGGGTTTTAATTCTTTGTTCTTCTTGCATTGCTTTGGTTCTCCAAAGGTAGGTTGGTCCTTAAACCTAACCCTAAACACTTTAAACACACTTGAATCAATGAATGTTATAATCAATTGTTCTTTGCCCTAATTGCATTGTTGAGATTGAACAATGTTATGTTGTGCATTGTGAATGGTAATGTGTTTCATGAGTAATGTGGAATGAAATGTTGATATTTATGAATGATGCTATGTGAAATATAATGTGATCATGGATGAGATATATATATATATATATATATATACTTGAATAATGAGATGTCATATTGTGAAATGAAATGTGAAGCCATTGTTATTGGCTAAGATGATGTAATTGAAAGAAAGAAGGCATGTTTGCCTAAATGTGATGAGAATTGAGAATGGAAATGAATTGTTTGTTTAATATGTTATTCAGTTTCAGAGTTCTGGATTTGGGTGGCATGCCTAAGAAATGATGAAAGGTAACAGTCTTGCCGGGTTGAGGACCTCCTCATAGGTGTTGAGTTGATGGTCCAAGAGACTGGGTCTGTTACACTATGAGATATATGATTTGTAACAGTCTTGCCGGGTTGAGGATCTCCTCATATGTGTTGAGTTGATGATCCAAGAGACTGGGTCTGTTACACTATCCATGGATAGAGATACATGTATATACATTGCCTACGGGCGTGATTATTGTGACTATGAACCAAAGCAGTAACTCTGAACTCTGAATATCGTATTAAATACTTGTTGGGCCCATAGGTGTCAAGGTTATATGAATGTCCTAAATAATGTTATGAGTTTAATGAAATGAGATGTTGGTTATGGAGTATGATTGATTAATGTTGAATGTGAAAAGATGTTGAAATGTGGTATGCTCATATGACTATGATTTGTGAAATGCATAATTGTGTGGTTAACTTTATATTTATGATGTTGATCTTATCAATAACATATGTGGCATTGCATTTCATTAAAGCATACCGTTAGCATGTTTTATCTTACTAAGTCGTTGGCTTAGCGCGATAGTGTTTAATCGCGCAGGTAGTAGAGTGGATAGAGTTGAACCCGAGAGTTCATCAAGACCTAGCGAGAGTAGACCTTGAAGAATCCATTTTGGGAGCTTAAAGATCAGAGCAGACTTGCCAATCATGTATAAATTTTATGTGTTGTAAAACTTGAGTTTTGATGTATATGAATTTGTAAATATGTAAATATTTTATAACTTCCGCTGTGTAATATTTAAATATGGGGGTTGTCACAAAACCTTTATTTTATGTTGTACTAGAAGTGTAAATCCTTTTTGCAGGTTGTAGTTGAGGTTACAAGGGGGATTTATTGGGAGTGTACTGAGAATGATTTTGTTTGCATTGGTTTGTGTAAAATGTTTTTTGAAAATAAGAAAAAAACTGGTTTTGTCGACACTTGGGACTCAATTTTTAGGCGAAACTATGGCAAAAATTTTGTAAAAATCGGAACTAAAATTTGACTAAGTAAAATTGGTAGCAACATTAGGTTAGTGTGGCGCCTCTACTCAGCTTACATATGTAGGTTGGGAAGGGGTGTTACAGTACTAGACCTGATGTCTCATATTCTTTGAGCACAACAAGTAGATATCAAGCTGATCCTGGTGAGGGTCACTGGACAGCTGTTAAGAACATTCTTAAGTATCTAAAAAGAACTAAGGATGCTTTCTTGGTTTATGGAGGTTTGGAAGATGAGCTAGTTGTAAATGGTTACACAGATGCTAGTTTCCAAACTGATATAGGTGATTACAAATCGCAATCAGGTTTTGTATTCACATTGAATGGTGGAGCCATTACTTGGAAAAGTTCCAAGTAGAGTACAGTAGCAGATTCTACAACAGAAGCTGAGTATATAGCAGCATCAGATGCAGCTAAGGAAGCAGTTTGGCTGAAGAAATTCATCACTGAGCTTGGAGTGGTGCCTAGCATTGCTAATCCTATGGCTATCTATTGTAACAACAATGGTGCCATAGCGCAAGCAAAAGAGCCAAGGTCCCATCAGAAATCTAAGCATATACTCAGGCGATTTCACCTCATTCGAGACATCATTGATAGAGGTGATATCAAGATATGCAAAGTTGACACAAATGACAACATAGCAGATCCATTGACAAAGCCTCTCTCGCGAGTCAAGCATGATCAGCACACTAGGTCTATGGGCATGAGATATTTGTTAGTCTAGGCCTAGTGCAATATCCAAACAAAATAAATAAGTGGAGACCCATCTGTTAGTGTATATGCCCTAGGCCATTGATTTGGACCTTAATGTTATTCATTTTGTTATTAATAAAGAAGTTTTTATTATCATTGTTATGTTTGCATGTTATATATAATAATGATTATATCCCTGGTTTATTATTGTTATGAAGATAATAATAAATATAACTAGTGTAATATTGATTTGATAATCATAAGATGATTATAGGTATGAAGATACAAATCAATATTATGGATACATGTTAGAGAACAGTGTATTGGATAGACCCACATAGATATCACTTCATGGTTTAATGTCATAAGTGTATCTCATAATAGTTTTCATTTAATCCTTTGACTTGAGATTGTCATAGTTTCCAACATAAGGAATATTATGTTTTGACATGATCAAACGTTATCTGTAACTAGATAATTATAAAGGTTATGCTTGAACATGGTATAAATTATGTAGAGGAAAATGAACAATCAAGATGGAATTTGTCCCTCTCTATGAGAGAGATATCTTCTGGGCCCCTCGATAAGTGTAATTGAGAAATGCATGGCCGTGCTCAAATAAGTTGATATAAGATCAATCTTATTTGTTTATCAGTTAACTTGGAGATCGAGTAATCATAAGTTTGGACAATATAAGTATGACATTTACTATGACTTATGTTCAAACTAGATATCGTGTGACAAAGGGATTAATGCGTGTACTATTTCAGGTTTTCATTTATAATGATTCTCATGATTAATTGGGTAGTGATAATGTCTTGCTAGAGGCCAATTATGATTTGTGCATTTCAATAGAGATTGAAATACACTACCAGTTAATATGAGCCTAACGGGTCACACACATAGAACGTAGGCTGTACTTAAACAATAATAATTATATTTTTATTATTGTTGTTAGTATTATTATTATTATTAGATATTAATAATAATATTGTTATAATAATTATTATTAGATAATAATTATTAAAAACATGGGTCCATATAGGATATGGACAGTTAGGGTTTTGACAAGAAAAGGTCTTTTAAAACGGTTTTAAAAGGACTAGAGGCCTTGATGATATTTATTATCATTTTCGTTTTGAAAGAAAACGGAAGAAGAGGAAAAACCGAAAACCCTAGTTTCATTTTTGCAAAAGAAGTTCAGCCACTGCCGTTGGTGAGCTAGCACTCAGAACGGCGTACGTTTGTGTGGACTTCGTTAGAGGGTGTTCGTCTTCAGAAGGCAGCATTTGTTAATCGTTTTGAAGCTACGCAAAAAGGTTAGTTTCGAATCTCTTTTATCGAACTGAATGGATCACATGGATCCTGTGAGTAAATCGAAAGAAATTTTTTTTGTTTTCCGCTGCGGCAAGGGTTGCAGATCCTTTTTCGATTTACTAACACCATCTAAGGATGAAAACATGCCTTTACATTGTCTAATGTCTAAAACTAAATAGGACACCCACCAAAGGTGAAAATGTATCCTTTACATTAATTTCAAAATATAAAAATAATTTAAATTATATTAAGCTTAATTAATGAGGTATCCATAAGGTGAAAACATACTTCTTACATAATGAAAAATAAAATAAACTAATAAAAGATATTCAACCATTTATCATGATAGTAAATCATTTATTATAAGTCAAATAAAGATCAAGATATGAAGATGTAAACTAAGAATACAATATGTAAAGCAGGATTCAAATATCAATTAAAGACTAAATATACAAGCTATGGTTTTATGAATTATGGTTTAGGAAAATACAATTAGGGTTTAGTTTTTTTTTTAAAAAAGGATTAGGGTTCTAAAGTTTTAGGGTTCATATTTAAAAACTAAAATTTTAGAGTTTGGAGAAACTAATATTATTATAATTTTTTTAAGTATTATGCTACTGTAAAGATTTTTAGAAAATAGAATTAATTAGGGTTTATGGCTCATACTATGCAATTAGGGTTTTGGAATTTATAAGAATAATGATCAAAGCTTTGTAGTTGGAATAAACAAGCTACTGCTAAAAAATATTTAAGAAAAATTAAGTGACATCACAAAAACTTTAAACAAAACTATTAACATGATGACTAAATAATCATGTATTTGGGAGAGGTTATGCTTAATAGGCTACTGGATTCAATTTTAAATAAAGATCATGCATGTTCCATGTTAAAATTATAAAAAACATGTTATAATGAATTGATTACGAAAATACCGTCGTTTGTTGGCTCCACTACAATTGCAATGTTAGAATTCTGAGGAAGCTTTGATCAAGACAACACAGCCTTGTTGCCTTGTGAATTGGAGTGTTTTTTTTTATTTTTGGTTGCTTCGGGTTCCTTCAAAGATTAAGAGTCTGACAACAATTCTTGAGTAATTTTTTCCCATCATTGTTTTCGTGTTTAAATTTACTATTTATAGGAATTTAAAACAAACCTAATATGCTAAGAAAATTAAAAAATGTTTAGGAAATTAATTGAAGTTTCTGAGTAAAATAGAGTTTTGGCAAGAGTCGGCCAACGCGCTGGCACGGACTGCTAGGACGTGAGCAATGAGGCTGGGTTGTTGGGATGCGAGCAACAGGCGATCGCCTGCGAGGTTGGCCGAGGTGCTGCCCAATTGACCGCAGGCTTAGCTTGCGGCAAATTGGGGCAGGCCAATTCGCGCATGCCCTTTCGTCCTACCGTGAACTCAACTGGTAGATGACAGGCTTTTCAAAGACCAATTAATAAGATGACATGCCAATGGGAGTCTTGAAAGCTAATTTATATGTCCAAAGTGCATCACCAAGTTTAAATGACCAAACGATGCACCCTTTAAGTGTTAATAGTCTTCTTCAAAATCCACTTGAGCTCTCTATTTGAAACTTCAACTTGGCCACTAGTTTGAGAGTAATAAGTTATAGCCACCTCATGATGTACTCTATATTTCTTGAGAAGACTTTTAAAATTCTTATTACAAAAGTGAGTAACACCGTCACTATTTAAAGCTCTCGGGACTCCAAATCTTAATAAAATATTTTTCTTGATGGATTTGGTTAGGACTTTTGAATCATTTGTTGGAGTCGCTACTGCTTCCACCCACTTTGACACATAGTCAACTACCATCAACATATATTGATTGCTAAAGGAAGATGGAAAAAAGCCTATGAAATTGATCCCCAAAGATCATAAAGCTTCACTTCAAGAATGGAGGTGAGTGGCATGTCTTGCTTTCTTGAGATGTTTTTGGTTCTTTGGCATCAATCACACATTTGAATAAAAGCTCATGCATCCTTATAAATGTTAGGCAGAAAAATCAATTTGCCAATCATCTTTAAAGGACTAGAATGACCTCCACATTCTTTAAAATGATAAAATTTCAAGATGCTTTTGAACTCATATTCTAGTACACATTCTTGAATCACCTGAAAGGAATTTCTTCCTTTGATTGTAAGAGAGTTTAGATCGGAGAATACCACTAGCTAGGTAACTTACAAAATCATCATACTAAGGGACATAGTGCTTGAGAGAATAAAGGTTCTCACCAGGAAAGGATTCATTGATGGGTAATTCTTCTTCAACTTCCTTCATTCCAATCTTAAATGGTGGTCGGCTACTGAATTCTCAGCCTCTTTCTTATCTTTGATCTCTAAATCAAATTCTTAGAAGAGTAGGATCTAACGAATTAACTGCTGCTTAGCTTCCTTCTTACTCATGAGATATTTTATAACTGCATGGTGGGTAAAGGCAATAAATTTATAGCCAATTAGATAAGATATAAATTTATCAAGAACAAATACTTTAGTAAGCATCTATTTTTTTAGTTGTAGCATAGTTGAACTAAGCATCGTCAAGAGTTTGGCTTTCATAGTACATCACATGGCTTTCTTGTCTTTTCTTTGACACAAAGTAACTCCAATAGCATAATCACTTGCATTGCACATGAACTCAAAGGGAAGAGACCAATTAGTTGGAGAAAATATTGGAGTTGAAGTAAGAGCTACTTTTAACCTATCAAAAGCAACTAAATATTCTTAGAAAAATTAAAAATAATAATTTTCTTTAAAAGTTCATATAAGGGTTTAGTAATTTTAGAAAAATCGTTTATAAAGCGTCTATAAACTCTCCGTGTCCCAAAAAGCCTTGAACTTCTTCGGTATTAGTGAGTGGTGCTAGATTTTCATTGTTCTCTACTTTAGCTTTATCTACTTTAATTCGGACTTGTGAGACCTTATGTCCAAGTATGATGCCTTCTAGTACCATGAAGTAGCACTTTTCCCGATTGAGTACTAAATTAGTTTCTTCACACATTGTAAAATCTGCTCTAAATGTTACAGACAATCATTACAAGTAGAATCATAAATAGTGAAATCATTCATAAAAATCTCAACTATTAGTTTTATAATATTAGAAAAGATGACCATCATGCATCTTTGAAAAGTTTTCGGTGCATTGCAAAGTCCAAAAGACATTCTCCTATATGTAAAAGTTCCATAATGACATGTAAAAGTGGTATTCTTTTGACATTCATGAGCCATAGGATTTTGAAAATAATATGAATAACCATCTAATAAACAAAAGTAAGCAATTCTCACATGCCTTTTAAGTATTTGATCAATAAATGGTAAATTAAAGTGATCTTATGGGTGGCATTATTCATTTTCTTAAAGTCTATACACACTTTTCAACCAGTGACTGTTCTTGAGGGAATTAATCATTATTTTCGTTAATTATTACGGTCGTCCCTCCCTTTCTATGCACCACATGAACAAGACTTACCAAATAGTTGTCAGAAATAGGGCAAATTATTCATAAATCTAAAAGTTTAGTCACGTCAGCTTTTACGTACTACATCTTTTATATTAGGATTTAGTCTGCTTTGATGTTCTACTAAAAGTTTAGGATTATCTTCCAATAAAATTCTATGCGTACAAAATTGTTGAACTAATTCCTCTAATATCATATAAGATCCACCATATTGCCTTTTTATATTTTTCCAATTAGATTTAAGGTTTAACTTAATTGATCTTTAGATAAATTAGCATTAAAAATTATAAATAAGAAATCATTTGGACTAAGAAATGCATAAATGAGATGTTTCGGTAGTGGTTTCAATTGTACTCTTGATATTTTTCTACTCTATATGTATAGCCTACGGTTTGAAAGTAATGTTATTATTTAATTTATTAAATTCATCATTAATCATATTCTAATTTTAATTGGAAATCAATTTAAAAAATCCAAAATGAATAAATAATTATTTAATTAAATTAAATTTGATGAGTTGACATATGACTTTTGCTTTAGCTTTTTTACCTATATAAATTAAATAGGAGAGTTGGAAACCACTTTCTATGTGCGTGTGTTTTAACATTAAGAAAATATGAGTTCATTAAGTAAGCTTTTTGTGAAAGAAATGGAATGAGAATTGCCTTGTGAGAGAGCATAATGGCAATGGAAGAATTAAGGCAATATTTATTTATAAACAAGTAAGAAGAATTAATACAGGTGTGTGTATATTTGTCCATAATTAATTTGGGCCCAACAATTTACAAAATAATTTTTGTAGGTTATCTTGTGTTAGTAGGATTCGAAATAGAGCACTCGGCACGAACAGATAACAATGCTAAAGATACCGTCATGTGACACAAATATCCATTTCTTGTTTTCAAGTACTGAAGACACATGTTAACCTTTACAAGTAAAGTATTATAACAAGCAATTCCTATACTTATAAGATGGAAAAGCAAACTGGATAGATATTAAGATAAAGTTTTCGTTCGTTATCTAATTAACCTTTTTAGACTAGCAAATTTGAGGATTCACACAAGCTTTTCAATTCAATTCAATTTAATTTGAATGACTCTTCTTGTGTAAATACTTCAAAAATTAACTTCATATTGAGACTTGTATCATGATGAAAAGAGTAATTTATAGCTTTGAATTTGATTATTTCTCTCTCGTTCAATATTTATCTTTAAAAGATTCAAACTATGGCCTGCGTATTTCAAATTTTACCTATAAATATTACACTTCAAATTTACATTACCAATTTATTATCATCACTATTATTTCTTCTATTCTTATTATTATTAGCATGCATGCATGTTATGAAAATTATTGCTAACATTAATATTTGTAAGATAATTCTTATATGACTTTTGAAATTAATAAAATAAAAATATTCTTCAATTAGGATCGCAAACATCTTTATTATTATTTTATAAAATAGCAATTCTGCAATTAAATTGAAAAAGTTAATTATTATATATACATGCGAGTACTTAATAGCGAACCTAAAATATCATTTTTCTTTGATCAAATTATTCAATTTAAATATTAAAATATTCTCACAAAATGGTTGATTTTGGAACCTATATTTGATTTAATGAGGCAAGAAAAAAAAATTTCAATAAACTTTTGTAAAGGCATTAAATAGAACATATAATGTAAGCCTCACTATCTTTAAAATATATAATTTCCCTTATATGGAGAACAAAGAGAAAAGAAAAAATGGAAAAGAAAAAAAATTCTTATCATTTTATTCAACAAGAATGCCTAGTTTTTGAATTGCTGTAGAAATTGGAGACTATTGTGCTATTCCTAACTCTATCACAAGTACACAATATTATAAGAAAGTGGTAAAGTGATGAGTTAAGAATTATTCCACGAGTAAGGTAAATCCTAAATACCAACTAACAAAATTATTTATTATTTGGAAAGTGCAATTGATTTTAAGTTGACTAAGCTAATTTGAATGGAACTTAAAGATTAACTTGATTAAACTCTTGTATTTAAAGGCTTAGGGTTAGACTACCTCAATTGATCCTTGTGAATTTCCTAAAATTTTGATTTAATTTCATTATTCTTTTAATTATTAGTTGGGTTCTCCTATTTAAGTTATAATCTTTTTCAATATCTAAAACTAATGTTGAAATTAATTCCTATATCTACTCTCGTAATTACAAAATTTAATTTAACTCATTAAGATTTATGACAATCTTTTAATCAATCTAATTATTTCTCTTATCTCTAAGTAAAAAATATTTAAGATTATTATCTTTTTTGACTAATATTGTATTTTTACTCTCGCTCTTTCACGTAATATTTTAAATTAAATAATTATTTATCAGATACTTATTAGCATTAAGCTCAAACATACGCTACAATAATGTACCGGATTATTGACAAAAAATTCGTTGGTAATTCTTATTTTTGTCGGTAATTAGATTTACTGATAGATTACCAACAAAAAATTTATGTAGTTATTTTTTTGCTGGTAATAAAAATACCGACGAAAATAAATATATGTAGGTAAATTATAGACAATATTTTTTTTATTGATAATACCGATAGAAAATTCTATTGGTAATGCCGACAAAAAATTATGTTAGTAAATTACCTAGAAAAAATTCTGTTAGTAAATTACCTAGAAAAAATTCTGTCGGTAATTTTTGACAGAAAATTATGTTATATTACCGAGAGAAAATTCTGTCGGTATTACATATAGAAAATATATATATATATATATATAAATTGTTAGTTTATTTTTATAATTAAAATTTTGAAATCAAATTTATGTAAATTTTTTTAAAAAAATCAAAAAATACCCTAAAAAATCTAACACAAAAATATTTCTATTTAGCAAAAAATTTTAAAAATATAAAAAAATTAAAATTTCCTAAAACATATTCTATTTAATTAAAAAATTGAATAAAAATAATTTTTTAAATTATTTCTATTCTAAAATTTATCAAAATAAATAAATTTTTGCTATTTTTTTTTTAAAAAATCATAAAACACACTAAAATATTTTTATTTACCAAAAAATTTCTAAAAATATAATTAAAAAATTTAAAATTTCTCAAAACATATTGTGTTTAAATAGATAAATTTAAAAAATTAATTTTTATAATTTTTATTTTGAAATTTATAAAAATAAATTAATTTTTTCTAAATTTTTAAAAAAATTTAAAAAAATTAAAAAAAATCTAACAATCTAAATAAATTTCTAAATACAAAAATATTTCTAAATATATTATGAAAATTTTAAAAATTTCTAAAATAATATTATAATTAATTAAAATAACCTTAAATATTAAACAATAAACAACCAAAATATAAATAATCAACTTAAACTACAACACTCATAAAACCAAAACAAAATATCAAATTCATTAAAATTAAAAAATAAATAAAAAATTTTAACATATATTAAAAAAATTATAAAAAATAAAAAATAAAAAAAATACATTCTTCTTCTTCTTCTTCATCTTCTTCATCTTCTTTTTCTTTTTCTTATTCATCTTTTTCTTCTGCAAGCAAGAAGAGGGACAGACAGAGATAGATAGAGAGAAAGAAGAAATGAAAAAAATGGGAGAGAATAAGCAGAAATGGGAGAGGAGAAAAAAATATATTTTTATAGAAAAATTACCGAGAGAATTAAGATATATTGTCGGTATTATCTATAAAAAATATTTTCTGTCGGTAATTTTAATGTATTTTATTATAAATATATTTATAATGCGCGAATATGAATTTTTTAATATTATATATTTTTATATATAATACTATTTTTTTATTATATTAATATGTAACTTTTTTATTTGAAATAAAAAAATACTATAAAACTGCAATATAATGTGGGTTTTATTTGCATGTGAAGAACTAATAGTAATAGTATTCAAGGAGCCATGTGTTGAGTACAAAGCCAATTAATTTTTGCCCCCTCATCCAAAATTTGTTTAATTTTTTTCAATCTCTAAATTAATTTCTAATTAAATATCTTCATATTTTGATAATATTTTTTTCACGTTTTTTCTTTTTCATGACCATTTATTAAGTTTTTTATTTAAAAAATAAATATTTTAGCCACAATATTAATTTGATTATGACAAGAAAATATATATTTTTAGCTATTAATTATTTGATTTGCAGTTAATATGTAAAAGTATTTGCCATAATGCTAAAAGTCTGGTAAACACATAGATTTATTTAGTTATATCTTTATTAAGATGTAACCAAAATACATATATAGTAACAAATATTGATATTATATGTCTAATTTAATCAATTATTTGTCATGCGTCTTCACTTTTATGACAATATATTGTAATATTTTAGTCATAAGAAAATAAATTTTGTAATAAAATAAATTGATCCTTAGCTACAAAAGCTATAAATTATGTGACTAACTTTTAGTTACGTCATTTCTAATAACATAATTTTTTTCTTGTAGCTAAAATAATTAGACACATTTTTTCAGTTTTAGTTACCATTTTTACTGTAACTAAAGATACTAATTGTGATAGTGTTACAATATATGTGCTTATCTTGCCATCTTTTAGTTCTCTTCTTATAAATCTTGATATTTTCATAGGCTTGAAGTCAAAATTCATCTATCTCTCATTCAATTGTAGAAATAGACATTTTACTATACAATCATTTATAAGATTTGAGATTTGTATAGTAATTATAATATTCTTCATTTACCTAAAGAAAGGTAAATACTCATAAATATGTAGTAATTAAAGTTATACAAGAATTAACAAAATTTAAGAAGTAAGAAAAATTGATGATTAAAGAATAAATAATATAAGTGAAATAAATAAAGTAAGTTTAATAAGTATAGTTTTTAAGTGTTGTGAACTTAGCCTAGCTAACTACAAGCGCACAGATCGTTAACAAGTAATATAATGATAAGTAGAGTATCGTTTCTATGAGGAAGTTTTCTTCTAAGTACGGATCAATTAAAACTAAATATTATTTGGATGATAAAATTGATTTATGATTAAACAAAATGAATTATTTTGAATTAAATCTAATGATATGAAACTTAGGGTTAAGTCACCTTTATTATTATTATCAATTATATATAATTTTTAATTTTATTTATTATTAATTATAACCATATTGTTATTAATTATTATTAAATTATTATTTTTAATTTTAAGTAGTGTTATTATTAATTTTAATTAATTGAGCTTATTATTATTATTATTGTTATTATTATTTTTTTTATTATAATTGTTATTGTTATTATTATGTTGGTGGCCAAACCGAAACTTAGAGTTTCAGTTTGACCACCAATTCGTGTGGCCAAAACATATTTAAAAAAAATAAAAAGAAACTACAAACTGAAATTTTGAGTTTCGATTTGTAGTTTTGACTAGCATATTTAAGTAAATATGGGACTTCAAGTTTCGGTTTGGCCACCAATTTGTGTGGCCAAACACATATTAAAAAAAAAAAACTACAAACCAAAATTTTGAGTTTAGGTTTGTAGTTTTTGCTAACATATTTAAGTAAATATGGAAGGAAGTCCCATATTTTGGTAAAAAATGAGACTTCCTCCTATGTTTTAGTAAATATCCCTAATTAGGATTTCTAAAATGGATGATTATAATTATGGTAATAAAGTGAATTAATTTTTTTTAATATATATATGATGATTTTATTATTGAAAATGTGATATGGGCAGATTTTGGTGAAATTAGTGTTTATGGATATATTATGTGAAAATAGGGTTTTGGAAGAGGTTTCCATAATTATACAAATGAATTGTTTTGTTGTTATTTAGTATGTAAGTAATGAATTTATGGTTAAATGTTGAAAATGTGTTGGGTAGGATGGAGTTTAAGTAAAGTAGTGAATGGTGAAAATAGAGTTTTATTAAGATTTTAGTGGTATTGGTGTGAATTATGATTGTTTGGTATAAATTAAGTATGAAGATGATTTTAAATGAATAATTGTGCTCATTGTATGATTTATGTATGCTTAGGCATTTTTGAGGTTGAAGCTTGGAAGAGGTTTAGGCTTGGTTTCGAAGCGAATCAAGGTTAGTATATACTTTGGTTAACATATTAATTGGAAATGTGTATTTGGCAAAACTCATCATGGCATACTTTAAAGGAATGTTGTTATTCCTTTAAAGTAATATCATGTATATACGGTGTGATATTATAATTGTGAGAAATTGATTAAATGTGTATGTGATATAAGATGAGATAAGAGGAACTACATAATGTGAATATGAATATGATATGTAAATGAGATAAAAAGAAATTATATTGAAATATGAACATGTATTATGTGTGTTGTGAATGGAATGGTGTGATTGAGGTTATTATGTAAAAATTGTGATAAATGAGAAAATGTGATGAGAATATGATATGTACATTGATAATGTGATGAATAGTCATATTGCAATGGTGTTTGAGTAGCATGTATACTATGAATGAAAAAGTGAGAAATAAATAAAGAACGTGAGATAAAGTGTAAAAAGGGCAAACATGATCATATAAAAATGTGATATCATGTGTTGTGTATTATGTGTATGCCTTGCACACTGATATATTCAAGAATATTGAGAATGGTATTTGTACTGAGGAGGTGGCATTCGGGTGAATTATATGACACTTGCCTCCGGTGTCAATAGAGAGGGTGGCCTTCGGGTGATTTTTGTGACACTTGCCCTCGGTATCAATAGAGGCGGCTTATAACTGATTATATGATACTAGCCTCGTTGTCCATAAGGGTGGCCTTCAGCCTTCAGATGATTTATATGACACTTGCCTCAGTGTCAAATGGATTAAATTGATATTTCTGGAACTTGGATGTTGTTATGGGAATTATTGGGCCCAACATGTGTATGTGTGTGTGTGTGCATGTCTATAAGATATTAACCTATATGTATTGAATATTTGGATGAACAATATATAAATTAAAAGATAATAAACGATTAAATGAAAAGTACATTGTGTGAAGCGTGGCATGAAATAATGGCATAAGCGTTTGTGTGTCTTGATAGATGTGTATTGGTTTTCATTAACATACATTATTATAGTATGTACCACTAAGCTCTTGAGCTTGACATAGTAGTATGTATCGCACAGATGTAAGAAGTGCAGATGAGAAAAGTTTTGACTGTGGTTAAAACTTGGAGGTTGAGTGTGCCACAAGACCATACCAGTAGTGTTGCATATCATGTATAAGGTTATTTGTGAACACTACATTTGAAAATTGTAATAACCAAATGTGAATGTATTTGAGATAAAGAACATTTTTCATAGTTTTGTATATATATATATTCAACATATTTTGGAGAAATGTTATGTATATATGAATATTTTATTAAGCATTGTTGTTTTAAAAGTGAAAATTTGCAATGTACGTTGGTTTTGTTTGAGAAAATTTGAGTATATATGTGATGATAAATAATTATAAATTTTTAAGAAGTTTGGGAGAATTGTTGAGATTGTATTTATAAATGTTTGGGAGTGTTATTTTAATTACAAGTTGTGTTTTGACTATATGGGGCTTTATGGTAGCGAATTTTTCCTAGAGATTTTCTTATAAAAATTTACTGAAATACTAAATACAAATGTATTTATTTAGTACATTAGTCTTTTAAAAGTGTAATTATTTTTATTAATCGAGAATATGAGATTTTTTACGATCAATTATGGTGGCACTTTTATATTATATATATATATATATATATATTACGTCCATGGGTTATAAGTATTATACATATATAGGGTATAATAATATTACACGCATCAAGATTCAAGCCTTAATGGAATTTTGAAGAAGAATAATTGCATTACTGATTGAAAGAAATTACAGATAGAAGTGAGTTGAGTCACTTGCATTACAAAGTAAAACTAGCCAACTCAAGAATAGAGAAAAATGATGAATACAAGCTGAACTTAATGAATTAATCCAGAGAGTTCTTCCCTATTTATATTTAATCAACTAAGTTGATATCACTAACTAACTATTAACTGATTAGCTAATTAACAATTGACTTTTCCCTTCAAAACCAATGGCCTTTAATTGCATCAATAACTAACTCAAGAGCTCACTATCAGGTGCAGCTCATCCACATGATAAATTATTGGTTCTATTAGCCCTCCCTCCTCAAGCTGGAGCAAACATATTAAGTGTGCCTAGCTTGTTAATACAATGATGAATTGTGTTGGAGCTAAAGGTTTTGTCAAGAAATCAAACAACTAGTTGGATGAGAATACTGGAAGTAAATGAAGAACACCAACCTTTAACTTCTCATGTACCACATGACAATCAGTCTCGATATGCTTAGTGCATTCATGAAATATCGTGTTATGTGCAATGTGCATTGCACTTTGATTATCACATTAAAGCATAACCAGATTAGGAAGAGGCATGGTAAGGTCAGTCGACAAGTATAGTAGCCACTGAATTTCATATGTTGAAACTACCAATGCCCCATACTCAGCCTCTAATGAAGATCTAGAAATTATTGATTGCTTTTTTGGATTTCTAGGAAATTAATGAACTTCTTAAGAATACATAATAACATGAAATTGATTTTCTTAAATCAATATAGGCTGCCCAGTTTGAATCTAAAAATCCCTTTAACTACAGTGTAGAGTTGGAAGGAAAAAATAAACCTTGGCTTGGTGTCTTATCTCAGCACACGATGAGTTGTTGAAAGATACAATTGCGGATGAACTTGTGGTATCAAAACTGATTTAAGGATGAACCAAATAGTAAAGGCCATTGATCTTTTTAGCTAAACCAATCTTCTTCAAATTCTGAATATCCTGGAAAAGGAAAGAATTATTAGGAATGATGAGACAATGACTTTTGTTTTTAGTTAATTGACTGGATGAAACAAGACTAAAGGAGAATTGAGGAATAAAAAAAACATTAGTTAGAATAAAAGATACAATAATGTTATTGTTCCTATGTGTGTGACTGCTACTTTTGCTCCATTGGGAAAATTAACAAACACATTCTTAATAAGCTTATATTCAATGAAAGTTTTGATTGAACACACTATGTGATCTGTAGTTTCAGTGTCTATGATCCATACTGGTTTATTTAGAGGTGTAGAAGGTAAATTATATAAGGTAAAATGTAAATGATTTGTACCTAGGTTAGAAGTCTGGGGTGTGAATTTCATAGAGACATTATTCACCATAGGTTCATTTTGCTTGGCTGAGGTCTGAAGCAATTTTAGTAACTATCGGCATTGATTTGGTGTAAAAGGCATATTTGGCAGTGAAGCTTCAAGTTATTGTACTTAGGATTCAAAGACATCTGGCCCATTACTCATTTTCCTCAAATTAACAAATTTACCATTCATATCTTGACTTCCATTGCGTGCACCATCAACCTAATTAGCATAACTAGTATTTTGCCTCCACTTTGGTTTATAACCTGGTGGGTATCCATGCTTATTGTAATAAACATCTATTATATGACCATTGTAACCATAGTATATGTAAACTGGTTTATTATTAGAACTAGTGTTCTAGCCAAACACTCTTCTTTGACTAGAATTAAAAACATGCTTCTTGTTTTGGGTGATCACCTAATTTATGCCTTGATGCCCATTACCACTATTAACCTTACTGTAAAAGACTCTAGGCTCTGCTAGTTTTAGTATTAGACTACCCAATTGTCTTTCATGTTGTATAGCCAATGAAAAAACCTTATTGATAGTGGGCATCATCATGATTTGAGATCTAACAATAGCATAGTTTTCATTTAAGCCTTTCAAGAATCTTATCACATAATCATTTTCTTGATAATTCTTGATAGACTTTAAAGCATCATAATTACATTGTGGAATGCAATAAATTTTTGGTATTGGCCTCATAATAGCTAATTCATCCCAAAAAACTTTCAATTGAGTAAAGTAATAAGTAATAGTAACTGTATTCTGATTGAAAGTGTAAAGCTCTTCTTATAATTCAGGAATTCTAAACACATCACTGTTAATAATTACTAACCATAAAATGGAGTTGTAATTTTTGGTCTAAAATGGAGGTGCCTATTGGTGCTTTGTATCGTGCTATATTTTTGTTGTTATTGAGGAATTTTTATTTGTTTTGCAGACAATGGGCCCTCGCAAAGAATCATCCTCCCAGCTACCCACCAAACGTGCATGAGGGGAAGGTAGTTCAAGCCAACCCACTATACGACCAACTTCTAAGTTCATGACAAACCACAAATGCCTTAGATTCTCGAATGCCAAGGAGAGAAGGCGATTTGAACTTTTTGGCAACAAGGATTGGTCCCCACCTCGTGTTTTGGATTGGGACGCTATGGAATTGGCCAATATTGCAGCAGATATTCGAGAATTGGTCAACCAACCAGGATGGGACCAACTGTTCTCCATCAATGAGCCTTCTTACAGAGAGCTGACATTGAAATTCTACTGCACCTTTCAGTTCCAAAAGACAAAGGTTCCAATTACTGAGCCAACAATTAAATTCAGATTGGGAGGGCAGAGATTCCATATGATCATTAATGACCTTGGGGTGCATCTCGGGTTATATACTGCAGAGGAAGTCCAGACTTTTGACTATCTAAATTTCGAGGTGGATTTTGTCGAGTATGAGGTTGTTCCTCCTTGGGTTTGGAGGACCTTTGCACCCACTGCAGATAAATATCAGCCCAAGGTTTCTAAGGCATCCAACATTGAGTCCTTCCCCTGCCGAGTGGTGCACAACCTGTTAGTTCACACTCTTACAGCTCGACTGAGCAGCATAGGGGTGGTAAGCCTAAGAGATCTATTTTTCCTACACTGCATGGTACAGAAGACCCGATGCAATGTCGCACATGCCATCACACACTTCTTTTACGAGCAATCTAAAAAGGGAGCATCATGTACTTTGCATGGTGGCATGTATGTCACACGACTCGCTCGTCGCTTGGGTGTGTTAGATGGCTGCCTACCTATGACGGTGGATGGTTTGCCCAAACTATTAGGTATGGACACATTGAAGAGACTGAATCGGGAGAAGGTAGCTGGGCTGCAGGCACCTCCTATGGATTCAGATATACCAGAGGCAGCCCCTTCTGCTCCTCCTTCGGATATACCACCACCTCCACCGAAAGATTTTTTAGGCTCATCCACTGCCGCTGGGCCTTCAACCACTGCCGCAGGGCCTTCTTCCACTGCTGCACCTTCTTCTTCAACTGGATGATCTTTTGTCCAGACCCCTACATTTCGAGATTGGCGCCAGTCAGTTAATGTTGAGTGGGATGATGACAGGAAGCCCACAGATTTCAAGCGTCATATTTTAGGATCAAAGGGAAGATAGGGAATATCAAGCTGAATCAGAATAAGATCTTAACTCAGCAGGACCAGATGCAGCAGTTCATGCTTGAACAAACTACTTCTTTCCAAGCCCAGCTGGATCACGAGATCTTGAGAAGGCAATGGCTGGAACAGTCCATGTTAGAGTTCTAGAGGTATCAAGGGTTTCACCCTTCACAACCACAACCACCACCTCCACCATACCAGCCGCCTACCCCTGCACCTGCACCTGCACCTCTAGTTGATGTATCCGATGATGAGACAAGCGGTGACGATTTCAGCGATGCACCGATTTTTGACTAGCCCACATTTTATTTACTGTTCTTTTTCTTGTTCTTTTATTTTTATTCCTGTTGGATAATTGCAATTTTCTTTACGAGCTATTTCATTTGTTTGTTTATTTCATTTATTTATGTCTTAACCTTGTTTATGCATTTTAGTTTTTTTTTGTTTTGAAGCAAATTCATCTTCACCATAATCTTGGCATCGTACTCATATTTGTCCAATCATGGACATGGAAGGGCAGTTTTTTCTCTCTCTTCGTTATTTCTTGTTTTGTACACACATTGTGGACAATGTGCGTCTTAAGTGTGGGGGAGAGATACACGTGGGGATTCAATATCTGGGTAGTATTTTCATCATCAATCCTTTTTGCACAACACTCAACCTCTCTCTATTTTCACTTATTAAATTAATTATCTTTAATTACAAAACTTCACAAAACTATTGATTTGCTAAACAACAGTTAAAATTTGCACTATTACTTAGCCTTGTCCCCAGTGGAACGATAACTCACTCATTACTTTATTACTTGAGTGACCTGTGCACTTGCGGTATTGCAATAGCATAGGTTCGTGCCATCACTTTCTAAGGTATGTACAAACTCTTGATAAATGGAATGCGATTGCATTACATTTGGCCTAACACTTTTTGGATGAAAAATGTATTAAGCTACTTGATACATGAATATTGTGTTTGTGACATGTAAATTATTATGTATGCATTATTATGCATTTTGAAAAGTTATTGTTAATGGTTAGATTGAATAAATATGGATTATGTCCAAAATGTAAAAATGACTCAAAGTGTTTGGGTAATGTAGTTTCGTTATGAAATATTCTATGTTGAAATGAAATGGCATTGATATGAATGAGATAAATGAAAAATGAGAAAGAAATTAATGATGGAAAATGTGAAATAATTGTGTGCCTAGTATGTTATTCAATTTTCAGAGTTCTATGTTTGGCGGCATGCCTATGAGGTTATCCTCAATATTTGCCTTCGGGGATAGACGGTTGGCGTCACTGTGATATGAATTGCCTTCGGGGCTAGATTTTGAGCATTACTTGATTTGCATTCGGGGCTAGACACATGGTGTCATTATGGACCAAAACAGTAACTCTCAGATTTGAATAATGTATTAGTTATTGGGCTCATGCTTGTGTATGTGTTTGTGTGAATTATTAAGTGATGAAAGTATATATCTAAAAATGAACTTAAATGTCATATTGTGACATAACATATGAGTATTTTGCATTTGGCATTATTTTTAAGTTTTGTTATTATCAAAGTTTTTATCACTGGACTTTTGGTTTAGCACGATTGTAACTCATCGCGCAGGTGACAGGGGTGATCCGGTAGATCCGAAAAGTTCTACTAGACCTGGTCATGTCTAGGCTTGCATTTATTGAGCTTGAAGTCTTTCTGCTACATCAAGATCAGAGCCATTTTGCCAGCATGTATATATTTTATGTCATAGTAATTTTTGATATTATGTATATTATATTATGTTTTTAGAGTATAAATATATATATATATATATATTGTAAAACTGAGTAATGTGAGATTTTATATATTTTGATATATATATATATGTAAATGTATAAATATTTTGAGGAATGGGAAATAAGAAAATTTTTATTAAACTGAATTGTGATATTCTTATATCGTATACGCATATGTTACATATACTGAATGTGTATGTATTATACATATATAGGGTGTAAGGGTGTTACATGTCAGTTGAATGTCTTCATGAAAAATATATTAAATATGAAGTGTTTTAAGATAGATATGAGTTGTTTTTAGAATAATTACATCAATAAATGAGTTAACTAATTAATTATAAGGGTTGAAATTGAATTCATTTGGAGAAAGAGATTATATACTTTTAAACAACATATAAATTAATTTAAAATAATATATAAAATGAAATTTATATGATCAAAACTACAAACAATTAATATATCTAATAAGTATATAAATGTAGCTAAAAATTAATAAATTTCAAAACTATAATATTCTTAAATAATTAATAAATTGTAATTGCAACAATTGATAAATATTATTGCAATTATTATAATTATGATTAGTTTACATTTTGAAATTTGTTAATTATAGATTATTTATTTAAATTTATTTATATCGATTAATTTTATTTTTTTAGCTATGGCTGCAAGTAGATAATCATTTTATATAAAATTATTATAAAATTCAAAAAAATAAAAATTCCCATAGTATTATGCAGGATGTAATATAAATATATTATAAACTCGTTATACCAAATAACATATAAAAAAATCCCATATATTAATATTGTATTCGTTTGTTATACCAATTAAGATATTCTTGTTGGTATAATATAATTTCTCCCATATAGAAAGCTCTGAGCAGAAAAAAGGGGTAATAAGTAAAATATTTGTCACTTTAATTTCATTCTCATCCCGAAAAAAAGGCAACTCTTTATCCTCAATCGTTTTACAGCAGAAGTAAAACCTAAAGCATCTCCATCTCTATCTGAATCAAGAATGGTAAGAACTCAAGGAGGCCATGAGTTGAGGGAAAGGAAAGGGGAGATTGAAAGCTAGCTCCCGTTTCCAGGTTTGTGGCCTGAAGGCTTCCTTTTTTATCAATTGAAATTATGAGTTTCCTCATGTTTGAGTGATGAAATTATAGATTTGAGCACTTGGATAATATAGCTACTGTTTGAATTCATTTTTTTTAGCAAGCATAAGGTTAGTTGATCTTACTTTACACTAAGACGGTTAAAATTGAGTATAAGTTAGAGATTAATCGAAGCCTTAAATACTAAATTAAATGGTGTGAATTTTTTTCCTATGCATGAATGAGAGTAAGATGCTTAATTCTATTATTGGATGAACCAATGTGCACATGGAATTCCACTGTTGAATGGCTAAAACTACATTGTGCTAATCATGTGTGAAATGAATGTAAAATAATAAATAGATAGTATCGCCTGTGTGTGCAAGGTGTGGCTATCTGTGTGTGTGTGTTGGACTGTGTATGTGCAGGTTGAGGATAACTTGCACAATTGTTTATGTTACTGTCTTATTCGGATTACAAATGGTTTGTAGACTATGATTGATGGTTGTATATGTATATTTATATATTTTTTGTTCATTGTCATAAATGCAACACTAAGCAATGAACAAAATATTATGTTTAGTTTTGAAGAGGAAACAATTGGGGTTAGTTGCTGATAAAAGGGAGCTTGGCCACTTTCCAAATACATCTTTGGATTGGAGGTTATGTAATCATGTAATTGGGTCCTAGACATGTTTGGAGTTGTACATATATATGTTATGAATTGTAATAAAATACCTTAAATTTAGAGTTGCAAATATATAAGTTGTAAGTTCCATCATGTAATAAGACAAATTTGTTTTATTTAATTTCAGTCTATTACTAAAGGAATACTATACAGTATGTGACTTGTTTGTGAAACTTAATGTTAATATATATATATATATATATATTGGTATGAGCTTTTGTATGAATGTGAAATGCTAAAATCAAAGGTTATAAGAGTGTTAATATATATATATATAACAATAGACTAAATAGTGTTCGGCTGACATCTAACCTAAGAAGACCAATTAGTAAATTATTATAGAATAAAGAAATTATGCTGATATTATATAAACTAAAGATTAATTATTCATGCAAGTACTATAATAAGCCTATGACAATTAAAGTTAATGGAATTCTTCCTTGTAATATTTATTTAAACTCTAGTTACAATTCTGTTGCGGAGGGTGTTACATTTAGTAGTATCAGAGTCCGATTTAGGCGATTTTGAATTTAGGTTGGTTATGAATTACCATTAATATGTATTGTATGCTCTGTGACGCTAAATAGGGTTATTCTTTTTGTTAATAGAGGGCATCAGAGAATATATGTATATGTATATGTTTTAATGAGCATGCTGTGTTCCAAATGAAATGATTATACACATCTATGGGGTGCAGCAACTAAGGACAGACTTGCTTGATCCTTTACATTGTTGGTCGAGTAAGATAGGGTCAGGACATAGTAAAATTTTAGGTAGCTAAAGGAGAGAACAGAAACGGTTGTTAGGAAACTGGTGTTGTGCAGTGCTCAGGTAAGGGAATTTCCTACTATATGTGTGTGATGCGATTGAGATTGTTGTTCAACCTCTCCAAAGGGGCAATTCGGTAATCAATTGAAACTCTATTCAGGGTTTTGTGCTGTGAGAGGTGGTTTAATACTGACCTCAAAGACTTGTGTGAAATAAAAAAATCTTCTATTTTTTTCTTTTCATAACTATTTAAAAAGGGGATTGAACATGAATGCATATTTGGTCTCCTTTTTCAGAAACAAAGGCAGGACTGTGACCTGGCTCTCTTATTTTGCTAGAATTGGTTGCAAAAATCTATGCTTGCAGTCTGTCAATTTCGTTTCAGTTTTGGAATATGAAATATTTTTTGATCTTTTCCCTATTTTCTGAATGTTTATTTGGGAAGTGTGTCTATGACTGTGATTAACTATTGCTGTAGTTAAGAAGAAAAAAGGAAAATAAAATCTTGTTATCGAATTTGTATTTTATTTGCTACTGTTTGGAATGAAATTTGTGCTAAAATATATTGTGCAATAAATGAAAACAAAATCGTTTCAAACTTTATTGTACTGTTATTGTTTGTAGTAGATTTAATTGTGTTGTTTTAGGGAATTCCTGCTAAAGAAGTGCCGAATAATGGTCAATATAACTGAACTCTCCAGTTTCCTTTCTTGTTGGTTCAGACAAAGCTGTATTTTTGCTGATGAATGTGTATGTGTGTTGGCTGGTGTATATGTAGGTCTTAACTTAGTTGCTTCTTGTAATTGCTGGAACTAACTATATTTGATGATGCATTGTGTTTTAAGATTAAATATTGACGGGAAAAGTCATAGGAGTAGGTAAAATTCCCCTTACCGCCGATGGTGTCTCTTCCTGCATTGGCTCCTTTCCTTTGCTCAAGCTTCTCGTCAGCTCCGTCATCTGGTTGAACTGAGCTCCAAGCTTCAGTTGCTCCATACAAAGTTAGTCTTACGTTTGCTGGTGTTCATCTTTAGCAGCTTATTGTTTCTTCTGAAGAGCTTCAAATCTCAAATTTTCATCACTTTGAGGCAATGTAAGTTTTTCTTGCTCTTCTAATTCCTCTTATGCTAGTTCTTCCGTTGTGGGATTCCTATTTTCTTATAGTCATTTTACTCATTTGGTAAAAAAAATTCCTAGTTTGTACTTCTTTGATACTAGTTGTTATAGTTATCAATAGATGAATATGAAATAGAGCTTAGAATAGATAAGATTAGAATGGGGGTGAAGTGAGAATAAGTATGGCAGAATACTAGAATAGGATAAAGGGAGAAAGAGAAAATAGAAGAATAGAGGATAAAAGAATAGAGAATAGAAGAATAGAGAATGGAAGAAAAGAGAAGGTAGAATATTCATATTAGATTCATTATATGATATTTACATCAGCAATATACATTTTCATATCTCGCACTCTAGCTGCGATATAAAATTGGATTACAAACATCCTCCTACACTACCATCTAGTGTTTTTGTTATATCTTTTTGTCACTATTTACAACTCATCATTCTCTCTCACAACCTTAAATTCCTTTCCAGCTCTCATTCTTCCTTCCATTTATATGTAAGATAGAAATATACCAAGGATGATGATATATGCACATAAACACATAGAAAAAATCATCTAAAAATCAATTTCAAACTAAAATTCAAGAGTTTTGAACTCACTAATGCGAAATCTTATAGAGCTATAACTGAAAGACACATTGGAAAGTCAAAGTAAAACTTTTGGAAATTGGGATCCAGATGCTGCCACCGATCAGTCATGCATTGTCATTGCCAGTAGTTTTGGATTGTGTAAGTTGTCTTGACTCTAAGAATCCAAAAATGGTTGTCATTCTCCATTGGCCATTTGCAATGTGATTGGCGCAACTAATCTTGGCCCGAGTGGTCAAAGGTGGGTGATCGGCTAATTAGTCACCAATCTCTTTCTATCTCTCTCCCCCTTCTATGTTGCATAGTCTAAATGTCACTTCTACCAGATAGAATAATATGATCCAATTAATATAGAAATGAACTCTCTAACTTTAACAGTTAGCTCAGATCTATGTTAAAAGAAAAAAAACTAATATGAAAAATTTAACATGGTATTAGAGCTTGTACTCTTACCTGAATGGTTATGATAATAACCATTAAAACGTAGGCTGCCTGGATGGTCCAAACAATAACCATTAGAATGTAGACTGTATTCCTAAGTAGCACGGATAGTAGCTGCGGCATACTTATCAAGTGTCAATTGGATTGTTGACACTTGAGAAGGAGTATTGAACTACCTTATAATGATACAAATGTTGGATCCTATAATGATATAAATGCGGCCAATTTCATACCTACTAAATATAACAATATGATCCAATTAATATAGAAATAAACTCTTTAATCTTAACTAATTTTTAAAGTTGACCGTCTCAAATTTATATTCGAAAAAAATGTATATTAGCTTAATTATTATATATATGATTTCAATATCAAAATAGATTTTAAAATAATTAAAAATTTCAGTTATTACATCAAAGAACTAGGCTGAAATCTCAGAGTAAGTATTGTGTGAAATTATTGGAAGATTGTCAAGTTATTGGAAGGGATAATCTCATGTTATTAGTGGAATTCTAACTTGCAAATTTAAAAGATGTTGACATATAAAAAGAGTTCACACCAAGTCACTATAAAGAATTAACTAAGGTTTAATACATAAATTTACACATGTACGTGTAAGAAAAAATTTATTAGCACCCTATATTTTATGTATCTTATGACACACCTCTAAATGCTAAAAGTAATATGTTGATGGGTGATGATTTAACAATATCACTTTTAACATTTAGAGGTGTGTTACAGGACAAGCGCAAAATATAAGTTAAAAATATATATATTTTTTGTAAGTGTAAATTTATGTATTAAGCCATTAACTAATCATTATTTATTATTTAATTTATTTATTAGTTCTTAAAATTATTTTAAATCTTAGAAAAATATATATAATCTACACGATGCGCCAATTTAAAATTGATTATTTTATTATTCTCTTTTTTCATTTATTATTATTAAACTGGTAATGTATTATCTTTTTTTTCGTTTATTTTCCTATAAAAAAAATTCTAAAGATAATCAATTTCTTTTCAGGAGATATTATTATAACACCCCTAAAGTTTATCTTAATTAGTATTTGTTTTAAAATTAACACTTTTAATCTCAAAGTAATAAATGAAAAGTATAAAATTTTGAGATATAAATTATAATATATAATCCATGAAATAAATTAAAATATAAAATTGAGATTCAGTAGAAAATAATATTACTATAATTAAGTGGGAAAAAGAGACAGAATGTGAATGCTAAATATAAATATTAATCATTTTTAATTATGTTACATAAACAAAGCTTTAATTATGAGTATAAATATTTCTAATTAACATTTTATAAGATTAAGTTAGAGAATTTTTTATTCTACACTTCTAATGTAGGAGAAAAAACTAAAAGGATTTCAGTTGTTCTTTTAGCATAAAAAAGGAATTAAAAATAAATTTATCGCTCAAATTGTATATTATATTATAGAAAAAAAATATTGAGTTGACTTAAATCAATATTTTCCTTTTTAAAAATATTTTCCTTATGGCCTTATTTAAATTTTTTGTTTCCTGTTTTGAAATGGAAAAGCTTATAATCCAGAAACAAAAATGTTCCTTTTTAATAGATATTATTATTATGGATGGAAAGACAACTCAGTATTAAATTTCCTTTTTAACAAACCTTATTTAAATTTTTTATTTTCGATCTTGAAAGGGAAAAGCTTATATATAAATAGGTCTAATTTTTTAGTCATAGTATCCCCATAATTTCTTGTATCTTCCATTGTTTAAAACTTCGCCAATAATGGCATCAGAAAACTCTAACGAAATTGTGAATGATTCAATGGATTCAGAGTACGAACCTAAAGCAAAAACCAAAAAGAATATGAATACCATTCATCACTCTGTCACTAGCGCCGGTTGTAAGAGATCAAGAGAAAAAGAAGATGAAAGCAACATGAAGAAGTCCAAACGAGTTTGGAGCAATGATGATGAAATAATCATATTGAATGGCTCGATATATTTCTCTGATCATAAAAATATTAAGTCATCTGTTGTTTTAAGTAATGAAGCTAATGAAGTTTTTCAATTTATCAAAGCATCTCTACATTTTGATGTTTTTAAAATGCAAGTGACTGATAAAATCTCCAAACTGAAGAAGAAATTCTATAAGAATATAAACAAAGATCACTCTTTGTTCAATGATCATCAGCAAAAGTTGTTCAAATTTTCAAAGATTGTATGGGGCACTGATAATCAAGATGTTGCTAAAATTGACAACGTCGTTGCTGCTGATGAAAATAGTCATGGCAAAGAATTACCTGATTTGTTTTGCATGAAATGCTTGTGTGATATGGTTCCACTGGCTCTTTATGCTAGAGAATTTGATTCAGCTGTAATGAAAAACAATCCAGATTTTGAGAGCCTGGTGAAACAAATGCAGATTGCTGATCTACAAGCTCTCCATACAAGAAGTTCATTTGTGAAGTATTACACAGATGCTAAGTTAAAGCAACTTAAATCTAAAAATAACTAATAGATAGTTTTTATTTATTTATTTAGTTTTATTTTTATGCAAATTCGATATTAAGTTTGGATGTTTTAATAGTTAATTTTCTAATTTGATATTTTATTTTAATACGAATTTAAGAATTTAATTTAAACATTGAAAAATAAAATATTTGTTATTGTTTCTACTTTGATATATTAGTGATTTTGCTCAGTTATATGAAAGTTGTATTTTATTATTCGTTAATTAATTAATTCTTTGGTGGCTGAGACAAAATCGTATATACATATATGTGTGATGAATAGAGTCTGCCCAATATTTCTTTACTCCATTTCTAAGTTATTTTTCTTTTACTATTTGCTTAAAAAAATTAAATTATTGAAATTAATTATAAGAGTTTATAGAATAATTAAGAAAATAAATCAAATTTATAAATTGTAGTATATTGAACCTGAAAATTACAGTTAACTTGTAAACTCCGAGGAACTGCAAGGCAGGAGGTTTATGAACATATGTATCGTTTTTGAGCTGTATAATTTGATAGTAACATTAAAAGGAAAACATAAGAGTCTGTACACAAAATAGATATGCAAATGATTAGGTGGGTTCAATACCCAATCCCTTCTAAGAGAATTCTTAAGAATAACAGAAGCTATTCAATCTGCACTTTTATTCTAAGACCTTTTAGCGAAAACAGAATTTACAGACACAATGCTGGCTAATAAATCCTTCAATCTCAACTGGTCCATCATTTGCTGAATTTACTGCTTGAATAACTTCTTTGCAGTCTGATTCAAAGATGCAATTTTTGAAATTAAACTCTACTGCCTTTTGGACTGCAATCAACAAAATCTGGACTTCATTACGAATGGGAAAATAGGAGTGAATTAAACATGCTACTCCCTCCAACAAACGACCTTCTGATGACCTAAACACAGCAGCTGCACTAGCAAGTAATTTACCTAAACAAAAATCTACATCGGTATTAATTTTGGTCCATCCTCTTGGAGGAGGCTCCCAAGAAGAGGGGGAATCCCTTTAAAATAAAAATCGCTGCAGGATTTCCAAACACTCCAACAATGACAAGCAATCCTGTTTAAGCTAATTTTAAAATTAGAACTTGTATTTAGTTTAACAACATCTGCCCACCAATTTATAAATGAAGATGTATTCAATGCCAGGGGAAATATTCCAATATCTGAAGCTAACCAACTAGCTCTTGCATGGTGGCATTGAAATATTATATGTATTACTGATTCATCTGAACTTGCACACTGATGGCATAGTTTAGATTTTGACATATTCCTATTAAAAAGATTTATTAAACTTGGAATGGCATCAACACAACCTCTAGATAAAATTTTGAATTTTAGGAGGTACTTGCAAATTCCAGATTGATTTCCAAATAAAATTATAACTAGAAGAAGTCTCCTCTCTATTTGATACCCTTCCTTGTCTACCATTCGATAGAAAATGATATACTGATTTTACAAAAAAATTTTCCACATTTATCAAAGGCTCATATGAGCTTATCTCTATCAGATGATGGAAACAAGGAAAATATTAGCAATAGCTTGTACCTCTTCCTCATTTAGAAGGGAATAGAGAAGTTGTCTATTCCATTTCCTAGCACTATTAATTAATTCAGAAACATAAGTTAGAATGGAATTACCTGGTTTTGGTGTTTGAATTCTGAAGCCAGGTAGGTTTGGCACCCATTTATCTTCCCATATGCGAATTCGCCAACCATCTCTAACTAGCCATCTGATTCCTTCTTGGATATTGTTCCTTGCCACCACCATTCTTCTCCAACCCCATAAGGGAATAGAACCCAATTTAGCTTCCTGAAATGAACAATTTAGGAAGTAAATATATTTCATATAGCTAACCCTTAAGCTTTCCAAATTTTGAAATAGCTACCAACATTGTTTAGAGAGGAGTAATATTCAATATTTCAAAATCTTTAAAACCCAAACCCCCTCTAAACTTAGATTTTGTCAAAATATCCCATTTTCTCAAAGCTCTTTCTTTATCCTTATTGATTTGTGTCCGCCAGAAGTGAGCTATGATCCTATTTAGTTTTTTACAAAGGCTTTTAGGCAAAAGGAAGCAACTTATAAAAAAAAGTTGGGATAGCTTGCATAACAGATTTGATAAGCATTTCTTTTCCACCATATGACAACAGCTTACTTTTCCAAAATTGGGCTTTAGATAACAATCTATCTCTCAAAAATAAGAAAGTTTCAGCCTTTGATTTTCCCCAGAAAGAAGGAACACCCAAGTATTTTTCCTCTTTCCCCATGTCTTTCACTCCAAGCGCCAGAGAAATAGATTTTTTAATCCGCATAGGAGTGTTTTTACTAAAGAATATACTAGGCTTGGATAAGTTAACTTTTTGTCTAGAAGATTGACTATACAAATTAAGATGATTTAAGATATTTTGAGTCTCTATTAAGGAAGCAGATCCACATATGAGGGTGTCATCTGCATACAAGAGGTGATTTAACTTAGGTGCCCCTCTGGCTAATGAAAAACCTTGGGTTAAATTTGAAGATAAAGCATAATTTAAGAGACTAGACAAGGCATTTGATACAAACAAAAATAAACAAGGAGATAGGGGATCTCCCTGCCTCAGCCCTCTAGTTGGTGTAAAAAAACCAGTAATCTCTCCATTAATTAAAATTTGATATGAAACTGTTTTAACACATACCATGGGGAGATTCGTTACTGTTTGATATAAGCCCATAGCCTTAAGCACTTCTTCTAAGAACACCTACTCTACCTTATCATATGCTTAAGAGCAAAGAGAGCATTTGAAACTTCAACACGAACTCATTGTGCTTCATCCCTTCTTTTAAACTTCCTTGCAAAGCGATTCCATCATCTCCTTTTGGAAACTAAAATCTTCTGGCATTCCCCATGCTTTTTCCACCGCTGATCTAACCATGTTGGGCTTAAATAATTTTTGACTGAAGATTTTCCCAGCAATGATAGTATATGATGAATACACGAGTTCTCCCGGATCTGGTTGAAGGTCTAGGGTTATATCATTACAAACTAGGGAACTGATTTTAGCTATAATTTCTTCCATACCATTTTGAGTGAAATCCATGAACAGATAAAGGATCGATAGAGCTTATAATACAAGGTAAGGTAAGGTGTTAGGAAAGATAGGCTATTTTAATAGTTAAGAAGAAGGAAAGAAGAAGAGGGTTCCATTGGTTGTGTTACTGAAAATCTAAAGATAAAAAGAAATATGGGAAAAACCAACCAAGTGGAAAGAGCAAACCTCTACAGACAGAGAGAGAGTCTTACTAATAAAGTTTATCACCAGTAATATTATTTATTTCCTCCATTTTTAAGTTATTTTTCTTTTTTTTACTGTTTTTTTAAAATAAATACTGAGGAACTGTTTTTATTCTATATATAAAAACCATTACTGAGTATTGGTTTTATTAATTTTTTTTTCAATTTAATACATAAAACCTACAAAGTCCAATAACTAAATCGCATAAATTAAGAATAAGAGTATAAAATTATAATATATTTAGCTATATCTAGTATAAAAATAATTAATTTTTAGTTATATATTAGTATATATTACATACAATGAAATATTAATGCTAAGTTTTATAAGATTAAGAATTTTAAATTATTATATATTTAGTTATATATTATATTTAGCAATATATACATGTTAAATTTTAAAAGAATAAAAAGTAGAAAAGTGATATATATTAGTATAAGTTACATATAAGTAGAAACTCAATATAAATATTTTTAATTCAATATTTTAAAAATTTTAATTTGAAATTTTTCTAAAAAAATAAAAAGTATAAATAATATAAACAGTATAAATAATATGACATTGAGTATAAATTAAATAACATATATGAATATACTTCTTAAGATACCGGAAGGAATTTGCCTATTATTTTTTCAACTGATATTTCAATATAGAAAGATCTCCTTATTTCTTCACCGCGGATTCTTGCGTCATTTTCTTGAAAAGATATTATATCACCGTGGGACACTTTCAAATGAGTAATGCTTACCATTCCATTATTCACACAAACCCTTCGATGACTTATCGGCTGCCTTGCTTGAGGAATAGTTTCACAAAAATGGAGACGAACCAGAATAACGTCCAATCTTGTTTCTGGATCAGTAGAGTAGGCTCTTCCCTTCACTGCACCGGGAGTGCTACAACTCTTCCGCCCCTTAAAGAATTCGAATAAAGTAGAAAGAGTATTGGACTAAGTTGCCCTCAAAGACTAAGTAGCAGGGGATCTCGTCTTTCTTCTTCTACTTTTAGACTTTTACTTTATCTTTAGTTACAAGACCATCATCCAACTTAAGAGTAAGAGTTGAGAATGCGGAAAAAGTCATAAACTTGGTCTTGCAATCAAAGAAAGTCCTGAGAATTAGAAGGAAATCTCTAATTGAAGTTAGAGATTAGTCTTTCTCTTTTTACACCGCCCTTCCTGTGAAGTAGAAAGCCAGGAAAGCCATTTTTATTGATTGTGCAATCCTTTCTTCCGGTCTTAAAAAGACTTAGTTAGACTTGTTTCAGTCCGTCTGTTCCCCGTGATGAAATGGGTTTGGGAAAGTACTTACCTAGCTTTTGGAGTAGTGAAGAGGCGTGGCAGTGAATTGTTCTACGTACGTAATCGTAATGAAGTCGGTTTGCTTTAACTCGAAATCTCAGTCTGAATCTCCAACATAATTTATAAATCATACTAATTTTAAAAAAGTTACGTAATATGTGGTAAAAAAATATCCATTTTTATTTTTACAGTGCTTCATTTTTTTTTCAAAACTATCATTTTTATTTTTTTTCTTTTTTAAGCTAAAATAACTTTTTTCTTTTTTCTGTTTTATTTGTTTTTGTTTTTGTTTTTTTTTATTTTTTGTATTTTATTTCTATCTAATATTTTTTTATTCATAAATAATTTTATTTTTTTATATTTACAATATGTATACAAAATACACAAACTTAATACACATACAACAAACACACAATATCTATACAATATACT
This sequence comes from Garcia nutans, assembly GCA_947685225.1. Classification (NCBI taxonomy): domain Eukaryota; kingdom Viridiplantae; phylum Streptophyta; class Magnoliopsida; order Malpighiales; family Euphorbiaceae; genus Garcia; species Garcia nutans. The sequence continues at coordinate 11,631,086 of CANTUV010000072.1, forward strand.
TAATATTTTTTAACTTTATTTTTTGTTTTACATACACACAATATACAATGAATATATACACAATAAGCACACAATATACACAATAAATATATAATATATGCACAATATCTATATAACATATACATAATCTAAATAATATACACATCACATATACAAAATCTACATAATGTATACACAACATATATACAACATGTACACAACAAAATTAATATTTTTTAATTTTATTTTTATGTGTATAAATTTAAAAATAAATTTAAAAATTTTTATTAATATATTTTTATGCATTTTACTTTTTTATTACTTTTATTTTACAAAAAATTAAAAAAATTATACGTTGAAAATATAAATTAAAATGTTAATTTTTATTATTTTATTGAAATATATTTATTTAATACTAAAGTTTGAAAAAAAGATAAAAATTGAAGTAAAATATTGTGTAAAGTGAGAGATAAGGTATTTTTTAAAAAAAAAACTTTGTTTAAAGTGAGTAGTGAGGTATTTTTATAAAAAAAAATTGCTTGAAGTATTTTTTAAACTTTTTTTGAAGGCATAGTATTTTTTGAAGATAAAACTTTAATTTAAGGTAGTTTTGTGAATATCCGTATTAATTTTTCCAAATGGGCTTATAATTTTGTTAAAAAAAACTAGGAAAAACAAAATCAATCATGGTTATTTTTTTTTTCTAAAATTTCAATTGTGGGGCTTATTTGTGATATGAGCCTTCAATTATTTCCAAAAAATTGTGAAACCACTTTGAGATAAATTTGTTAAATAAATTATAATCCTCATTACTTCAAAATGCAGCTAAAATGCTACAAAAAATCATTAGAATTTTCTAAATGTAATTAGGATGATACTTCAAAGTGATGGATTTGTCAAGAATAGATTCTTACATTTTGGCGTTACAAGCAAAGGTAATTTTGTCTGAGTGTAAATGGTTATCAACCCCAATTCGTAATTCTATTAACTAAAACACCTGGGATAATAAATTTAACTACCGTGTGTTGAAGTAATATGGGAAGAAGGATTCGAGGCTGGTATTGTGTTCTAATATGATTTATTTGACATGCATGTATGCATTCATGCACTCATTCAAACATACCTACATCTCATGCATCCAATTGACTCGCAAATTGAAGGAACAATTTGTAGTAATCTTGGAGAGCACTTATCATTAATTGATTAGCAAGATAGCAATAGAAAATCAAGTAGTGCCTTAAAGACTTATAAGTCGACCCAAATAGATTCTAATAATACAAAAGCTCTAATAAAAGAAATGTTGGCATAGGAAGTAGCAAACTTAAAGAAGCAAATGTCAGGGATGATGAAACAATTCCAAGAATTGATGGAGGACTTGGAAACTTAAAAAAGAATGAGATTTTGGGTAGCAATATGAGGAAAAAAAAGATAAAGAGTCGATAGTTGCATTAAAATTTTTTAATTGTATATGATGAAATGGAGAAGCATATCTAGTCTAAGCAAAAAAAAGTAAAGGCTGAAGTTGAAGCATAACTGCATAAAAGCTAATTCTACTTTAGAGAGAATGATGGTGGATGTAATGCTCACCTTTGTCATGCGTTCTAGGAAAGTGTTCAATTAATTATTAGTGTATTTGAAAATCTTAATAAATAAGAACTTTAATGTGAGTTTAGGGCTAATTTGAAAAAAAACATATAAATGTGTGGGTAACTATGACCAAGGTTTTGTTGAACCATTGAATCGGATTGGTGGTTCCCTTTCAGTTCAATGAGCTAAACCGTGAATCGTAATTAATGATTCAAAATCGAAACCAGAATCACCCTTAAAGGTTCCGGTTTTGGTTTCATTATTTTTGAACATGAACCAAATCATTTTTTTTTTTAAAAATAACACAACAGGCCTAAGCCTGCTGTGTTACATTAAGCCCGCATGACGTGAGCCTGCCATATGCAGCATGCCTTAGGCTACTAGCTACCTGTCAGCCATTGTTGTTGAGCTTCAATTGCTCACCTTTGAGTCATTGGCACTTTTTTTTTAATTCAAATTAAATTTTTATTAATACCTATTTTACCCTCACTAACAGAAAACAAGGTTTAAGGTGTATTTTATAAAAATTAAAAATTCAAAAAATCTATAAATACATCATCTTTTAAACTCATTTTCTAATTTTTACACAATTTCTCAAAACTTTTAAATTTTAATTCTCTAATTTAACTCTCAATTTTCTAATTTCTACTCTCACAAATCTTATTATTATTATTATTATTATTATTATTATTATTATTATTATTATTATTATTACTGTTGTTGTTGTTGTTATTACTGGTATTTATTATTATTAATTATTATTGTTAGTAATATTTATTATTTATTGTTAATTATTATTATTTTATTATTATTATTTATTATTGTTAGTAATATTTATTGTTATTATTATTAATTATTATTATTATTATTATTATTATTATTAACAATTTATATTCAAATGGCAAGTTCTAGTCATTTTGATATATAATATAAGTGATGATAAACAATTTCATAATAACATAATAATATTTTGGATGACGAGGAAGAAGTAGATTGCTAAGAGCAAAACACATTTAATCAAAATCAATATAGTAAAACAAGAAAGTTAAATCTAATATTTTTTTTTACTTTTTTCTAAATAGGTAAATGCAAAAGGCTAAAAAAGGGTATACTGCAATTATTGCTCCTCTTCATTCAAATTTATAGATAGAGGAGATTATGAAATATTATGGAGACATCTCAATAAAAAAAATATATTATTCAAGCGAGTATGAATAATACTCAAACACAATTAGCGGGTTTTGTAGAACTGGACTCATCATCTGAACTGACTAAAAAATAAAGTTTTTGTCACTATAATAAAAATGTGGTCAAAGAAGAATTAACAAGGTGTGTTTGTATTAATGAATTAACTTTTAATTTTGGTGAGAAAATAAAATTTACTAATTTTATTCAAAAATATGTGAATTTTTCTTTTCAACGTGCTCTCTGCTTAACTTTATCACTCATATTGCGCAAACTTTATGAAATAAAAAAAAATTAGGCAGATTATTTTCAAATTGTCATTTTCGTCTTTCAATTTGGAGTGATTATTGGTAAACACATTTATATATGGGTGTTACATGTTATTGGGTTGATAATCAATATAATTTACAAAAAAAAGATTCCTTGAATTTTGATTTTTTGATAATAGACATACTGCCGATAATATATATAAAATAATAAAAAATATTTTAAAAGATTATAATTTAGTTCAAAGAATTTTTTCAATTTCTTTTGATAATGCTTCTGCAAATACTGTTTCTATTAATAATTTAGAATAAATTTACAGACCAATTTTAGGAGGTAAATTTTTTCATGTTGGATGCATATGTCATGTTATGAATTTGTGTGTTCAAAGTGGTTTGAGAACTTTAAATTTTTTGTATGAATCAATTTAAATTGCATTAAACTATTTATGGTCTCATCTTCAATTATATAAAAGTTGGGATAAATTTTGTAAGCAACACGGTATTCCTTTTAAACAATTCAAACGAGATGTTATAACCCATTAAAATTCTACTTATGAATTACTTTGTGATTCTTTTCTATATCGTGAATTATTATATAGATTTATTGAATTTAATTCTACACTTATTCCATTGTATCCTACTCAATGAAATTGTTGTGAAAAAATGATTGATATCTTAAAAGTTTTTAATGATGCTCCTGAACATTTATATGATGTTTATTATCCTACATCTCATTTAGCAGTGTTTGAAATTTTGAATATTGCAATTATTTTTTATGAGTATAAAAATGATATTAAATTGAAAGAGACTATTATTGCAATGAAGAACAAATAGCTTAATTATTTTAAAGATTTTTTTGCTCTTAATCTTTTTGCAAATTAAAATTTTAATTGATTATTTAAGCAATTATTGTTTTCTCTTAGATTTAAAAGATATTAATGTTACTAGATTAATAGCGGTATTAAATATGAAGTGTTTTGTGATGGATATGAATTGTTTTTAGAATAATTACAACAGTAAATGAGTTAACTAATCAATTATAATGGCCAAAATTGAACTCATTTGGAGAAGAGATTATATACTTTTAATCAATATAAAAATTAATTTAAAATAATATTTATAATGAAATTTACATGATCAAAACTACAAACAGTTAATATATCTAATAAGAATATAAATGTAGCTATAAATTAGCAACAAATTGTATCCAATAAATTTGTAACAATATACAAATGTAATTTGAACCATAATAAATGTTTATTTCACAAAAACTTAATAAGAAAATAATAATATATAAATTATTACTTGCACATCAATCATTGCAATTATGAAGATTTTATGGTTTAAGCTATTTTTTATGTTGTTTTTATTGTTTGTTTGAATTTAGAATGTTAATATAATGATTAATTAAAATTTTTTTCTAAAACTTAACACTTTTCTCTATTATTTTCTTCTCTCAAAATAATATTTAGTTTCAAAACTACAATTGTAACAACCCTTCCCGACCTATGAATAAGCTGAGGAGGAATGCTACATCGTAATACGAGCTCTAGTTATGTCAGCTTACTTAATGTTACTTATAAAAATTTTCCAAAAATTTTGACGGAGTCTCCCTTAAAATTCAGGTCCCAAGTGTTGACAAAACTGATTTTTCTTATTTTTGAAAAACTTTTTGTTTCGCAATTCAACTCAAGCACACTCCCAATAATCCATCCTTATAACCTCAACTACAATCCTGCAAGAAGAATTCACACTTCTATATTCACAACCCAACTCAATTTAAAACCATACAATTATTGTACATTACTAGATTTACATGCTATATCAAGTTATCTCTTTGTATTGTTCAAATAAGTACATGCCAATTTCTAATACCAAAATACAAAATGAAGAGCACCACCTAAGTTTGTTGATGACCGACAGATCGCAGGACTCCTCTGCTCGCTACAGGCTCCTTGCTAATAGCCTACGAGTTTAGAAGAAACTAAACTCGCTAAGCATTGCTTAGTGGGTACTTTAACTAATTACGAAAAATAAATAATAAAAGTATAATGCACTTTTAAATGCAATGAGTCATATTGAAAAATAATATCACAGTAAAAACAATCCATACATGTCATATATTCAGTTATTATCATTTTATCAGTTCGCTCCACAAGGTAATTTGGTAGACAAACGCATGGTAAGGAACTAACTGAAACAACTGTATATATATTCTGTAGCTGTGGCCCTAAAAAATTGCGGACCAAGTCCTGTGGAATTTGTGGCCAAAGCCCTCGGACCGGAGTCCTATATAAATCGGGCGATTACCCTATATAACTCGAACCGAAGTCCTATATTAAAGTAGCACTGCATATAGTATGATATATCATACCCTTACCCTACTCAGTACTATCCCAGATACCTAGTGGAGCCAAAATTTTCATGCCATTTCTTAATCGAATATGCATTATACAATTATCGACTTATGTTTCTTATATTATTTCAACGTGAAATACCATATTTTATCATTTTAATAACATATTATGCTCATTTATATGCATAAGGAATCAATTGGATTACTTTTGAAAAATGACCAAATGAATATTAGCAAAATGACCATATGAATAGTAAATTCTGGTTTTGGACTCAACTTGATCCTTATTTTGAAATATTGTATAAAATAATCTACTTGACTAAAAATTCTAAAAGTTTTACAGAATTTAGTTTTACATCTTAAAATCATTTCTTTAAAATTTCAGATCAAACTGGACACAAAATCTTAGTCAAGTAGTTCACCCAACCAGACTACTCCAGTTGCCCTGCATCCTGGCAGCAGTTCTGAATTTTGTGAATTCCGTAAATTAAATTCAATCAATGTGGTTCCAAATTATTTTTCTCAAATACTAGACTCACTAAAAAACAACATATCCAAAATTCAATTGAAGATTATTTTTCTATATTTAATTAAAAATCATACAAGTCACAACATTTCACTAATTTTAAAACAGAAAATTTTCAAGAAAATGAACAAACAATTAGTTAAAGTACCAAACCTTGCTTTTTCTTAGTCCTTTATCTATATCACTTCCTTTCCTTCCTTGTCTCCTTGATTTCCTATGAAATTTAACATCACATATACAAAGGTAAGAACCCTAGGTATAGACATAGTCTTATCTTATGATTTTTCTAATGGTTGCTAGCTTATTTTCACCATTAAACACCATTATTTCTTTCATCAAATCCTTTAAATAATTATTTCTTGAATTTTCTCCAAATCTAGCTACATGAACCCTAATTTCAATCTCTTAAATTAACCATTAATCCATGAAATTAAAACTAGAGATAGGTTTCTCTTACCTTATAATCTTGTTTGTCACCAAAATCTTTAACCAAAAGCCTTAAACTTTGAAAAAATCACCTCCTTCTTCCTTCTCTTATGGTTTGGACGAGTTCACCATATAAGAGAGGGCTTTTATATTCTTTCCTTAGCTTATTTTGATCCAAATGGCAGCCAAGAGAGGTTAAGATGTGTTGGTGTAAGTGTTGATTTCCCATTGGTACACCTTATGGCAAAAATGGCCACTTTTAATTGGTCCACTTGCCTTCTTCTTTTTATCTATTTATTTGGTAAGCCATTATGCTTCTTTTTATTCATATTTTGACTCCCCAACTTTCTTGTGCTGTAATTTTATAGTCTACAGTGTGAAAATACCAAAATACCCTCCAGCGATTAATCGATTTAACTTTTAAACCGTGCGTTTTCAGAAAAAATTGAAACCAACGGTTATGACCCGATTAATCTCGAGAATATTCTTCCGGGGTTGGATATGGGCACTATTAAGAACTTCCGACACTTAATTTTTAAGTTTACATAGTTGCCCCTAACTTTTGAGAAATTTCCACTTAGGTCATTGGCCTTTCGAAAAATTACCTTTAGGTCCCGTTGACTTCACGGGCCTCCTTTGCACACCGATTTTATTTTTTGACTATCTCGAGCCTCTATTTGACCACTTATTTATGTCCTTCTTGCTTGATACTCGACTACCTAAACTTTGGGATGTGACAGTTCTACCTCCCTTAATTTAAGTTTCGTCCCGAAACTTGCTTGTTCATATATGTAAATACATTGCTCATATAATTAATAACAGTCATTTGTTGGAATGCTGCTGCTATCTGCCTAAGGTAAGTTTTCGGACCGGGTATTTCAGCTGCTGCTGACCCTGGTCTACGAACTTCCCCGGCATCTGCAGACCCAGATGCTTGCGATTCTATGTTTCATTCCATAGATTGTCACGAATCTAGAGACATCCTATATTGACATAAATAGCTATCTGCTTAATTCATCAATATATAACTCGATTATCAATTCCTATATGGCATGTACATCTACCTATTCATCATATAACTTTCTCCATACTTTATCTTATATGGCACACATATTTACTTACTTACTACCTATCTTCCAGAATCAACTAAACTAATGCTTTGATACCATAAATTGTAACACCCCTTCTCGACCTATGAATAAGCCGAGGAGGAATGCTACATCGGAATACGAGCTCTGGTTATGTCAGCTTACTTAATGTTCCTTATAAAAATTTTTCAAAAATTTTGACGGAGTCTCCCTTAAAATTCTAGGTCCCAACTGTCGACAAAACTGATTTTTCTTATTTTTGAAAAATATTTTGTTTCATAATTCAACTCAAGCACACTCCCAATAATCCACCCTTATAACCTCAACTACAATCCTGCAAGAAGAATTCACACTTCTATATTCACAACCCAACTCAATTTAAAACTATACAGTTATTATACATTACTAGATTTACATGCTACATCAAGTTATCTCTTTGTATTGTTCAAATAAGTACATGCCAATTTCTAATACCAAAATATAAAATGAAGAGCACCACCTAAGTTTGTTGATGACCGACATATCGCAGGACTCCTCTGCTCGCTGCTGGCTCCTTGCTAATAGCCTACGAGTTTAGAAGAAACTAAACTCGCTAAGTATTGCTTAGTGGGTACTTTAACTAATTACGGAAAATAAATAATAAAAGCATAATGCACTTTTAAAAGCAATGAGTCATATTGAAAAATAATATCACAGTAAAAACAATCCATACATGTCATATATTCAGTTATTATCATTTTATCAGTTCGCTCAACAAGGTAATTTGGTAGACTAACGTATGGTAAGGAACTAACTGAAACAACTATATATATATTCTGTGGGTGTGGCCCTAAAAAATTGCGGACCAAGCCCTGTGAAATCTGTGGCCGAAGACCTCGGACCGGAGTCCTATATAACTCGGGCGATTGCCCTATATAACTCGGACCGAAGTCCTATATAGCTCGGGTAGTCACCCTATATAACTTAGACCGAAGTCCTATATTAAAGCAGCACTGCATATAGTATGATATATCATACCCTTACCCTACTCAGTACTATCCCAGATACTTAGTGGAGCCAAAATTTTCATGTCATTTCTTAATCGAATATGCATTATACAATTATCGACTTATGTTTCTTATATTATTTCAGCGTGAAATATCATATTTTGTCATTTTAATAACATATTATGCTCATTTATATGCATAAGGAATCAATTGGATTACTTTTGAAAAATGACCAAATGAATATTAGCAAAATGACCATATGAATAGTAAATTCTGATTTTGAACTCAACTTGATCCTTATTTTAAAAAATTGTATAAAATAATCTACTTGACTAAAAACTCTAAAAGTTTTACAGAATTTAGTTTTATATCTTAAAATCATTCCTTTAAAATTTCAGATCAAACTGGACACAAAATCTTGGTCAAGTAGTTCACCCAACCAGACTGCTCCAGTTGCCCTGCATCCTGGCAGCAGTTCTGAATTTTGTAAATTCCCTAAATTAAATTCAATCAATGTGGTTCCAAATTATTTTTCTCAAATACTAGACTCACTAAACAATAACATATCCAAATTCAATTGAATATTATTTTTCTATATTTAATGAAAAATCATATAAGTCACAACATTTCACTAATTCTAAAACAGAAAATTTCAAGAAAATGAACAAACAATTAGTTAAAGTACCAAACCTTGCTTTTTCTTAGTCCTTTATCTATATCACTTCCTTTCCTTCCTTGTCTCCTTGATTTCCTATGAAATTTAACATCACATATACAAAGGTAAGAACCCTAGGTATAGACATAGTCTTATCTTATGATTTTTTCTAATGGTTGCTAGTTTATTTTCACCATTAAACACCATTATTTCTTTCATCAAATCCTTCAAATAATTATTTCTTGAATTTTCTCCAAATCTAGCTACATGAACCCTAATTTCAATCTCTTAAATTAACCATTAATCCATGAAATTAAAACTAGAGATAGGTTTCTCTTACCTTATAATCTTGTTTGTCACCAAAATCTTCAACCAAAAGCCTTAAACTTTGGAAAAATCACCTCCTTCTTCCTTCTCTTATGGTTTGGACGAGTTCACCATATAAGAGAGGGCTTTTATATTCTTTCATTAGCTTATTTTGATCCAAATGGCAGCCAAGAGAGGTTAAGATGTGTTGGTGTAAGTGTTGATTTTCCATTGGTACACCTTATGGCAAAAATGGCCACTTTTAATTGGTCCACTTGCCTTCTTCTTTTATCTATTTATTTGGCAAGCCATTAGGATTCCTTTTATTCATATTTTGACCCCCTAACTTTCTTGTTCTGTAATTTTATTGTCTAGGGTGTGAAAATACCAAAATACCCTCCAGCGATTAATCGATTGTAACTTTTAAACCGTGCGTTTTCGGAAAAATTAAAACCCACGGTTATGACCCGATTAATCTCGAGAATATTCTTCCGGGGTTGGATATGGGCACTATTAAGAACTCCCGACACTTAATTTTTAAGTTTACATAGTTGCCCCTAACTTTTGAGAAATTTCCACTTAGGTCCTCGGCCTTTCAAAAAATTACCTTTAGGTCCCGTCGACTTCACGGGCCTCCTTTGCACACCGATTTTGTTTTTTGACTATCTCGAGCCTCTGTTTGACCACTTATTTATGTCCTTCTTGCCTAATACTCGACTACCTAAACTTTGGGATGTGTCAACAATATTCTTCAATAATTAACGAATTATAATTGCAACAATTGATGTATATTGTTGCAATTATTATAATTAAGATTACATTGCGCTTTGTAATTCCTCCGCTTCTGGTTTTCTCGCTCCTATCACTCTGTTGTTGTTCGCTGACAGCCCCTACTACTAATCAGAGAGAGGTAGCGAATTGAATTTAGTTACAGCCTTGAGCTCTTCTTCTTTCTTCCTCCACCTGGCCTGATATGTCCTAGAGTCATTTTTTGAAACTTGCTTGCTCAATTGACAGCTTGCCTAAGATTAAGATAGGTACCTACGCATCGAGAGCACTTCTTAAACTGAAAAGATTTGAAAATATGAGAACAACTGGGATTCTTCCTTTATCGAGGACATCTACGAAGCCAGCAAGACAACAGGAAGGAAGGGAATCTAGACAGAAAGAAATCCAGATAGAAGGATAATTATATATTATTGATTTAAATTTATTAATATATATTAATTTTATTTTCTTTATTTATAGTTGCGAGCAGGGGCAGAGGGAGTGGGGGACTAGGGGGCAATGGACCCCCCTCATCTCCAACCACATGTGTATATATATATATATGTATTCATATATAAATTATATAACTATACATAATTATATAATATATTGTCCCCTTCCTCCCTCTTATGTGTTTATATATATATATATGTAAACTATAAATAATTAATATATATAGTTTACATATAGTTTATATTATATCTATATATTATATCTATATAATTATATATAAATATATATAATGTCTATATGATATTTATATAATTATATATATATATAATATATATATATATAATACTTAATCTCTTAAGTTATTGATATATCAACTATTAAAATTAACATGATATGCTATTACTATAACAATGCAATAAGCAAATTTTTTTATTTTATTTTTACTTTAAAAATTTTATTGAATCTTTTTTTATGTTTATTTGTATAAACTGTAAACTTACTTGAAAAATCTGACTTATATTGTAATTTATTTAAAATGATTTGTGTTGTCATTGGGTTGTGAATTGATTTAGTATTTTAGATTTTTTATTAAATTAATTATAAATTATAAATTAAAATATTGAATATAAAATTAAATTAATGTGATTAGGTTAATGAAATTTAAACTATTAATTGTGATTAAGATAATAACATTAGAACTATAACTTTATAACTATTTTTTGATAATTTTTTCTATATAAATTTTGTCCCTCTTCATTAAAATTCTAATTCCGCCACTAGTTATAAGTAAATAATTATTTTATATTACAAATATGTTATACCAACTAGGATATTAAAAAATTACCATATGTTAATATTGTATTAGTTTGTTAATTGTTATATCAACTAGGACATTGTGGCAGGTACAATGGATGAACAATATAATTTATCTGGTCAGAAAGCTCTCAGCTGAGAAAAAGGGGTAATAAGTAATATATATATATATATATATATAATGCATTCTATGGAAAAATAAAAAAAAAAATTCTTTTTGCTCAATCTTCTTCTCTTCGTTTTCATTCTCATCCAAAAAAAAAAAGGAAAACAATCTCAACTCTTTATCCTCAACCATTTGATAGCAGAAGAAAACTCTAAACCATCTCCATCTATATTTGAATCAAGAATGGCTAGAACTCAAGGAGGCAATGAGTTGAGGGAAAGGAAAGGAGCCAAAAGCAAATCCAAGGGGAGATTGAAAGCTGGCTCCAGTTTCCAGGTTTGTGCTCTGAAGGCTTCCTCATTTATCAACTGAAATAATGAGTTTCCTCATGTTTGAGTGATGAAATTTCACAGATTTGAGCACTTGGATAATGAATTGGAAATTATATTTGACTTTGTACAACTACTGTTTGAATTCATTTTTTAGCAAGCATAAGGTCAGTTTGATCTTACTTTACACTAAGATCGTTAAAACTGAGCCTAGCTTAGTGATTAATCGAAGCCTCAAATGTGAGAATATAAATTAATGGGTGTGAATTTTTTTCCTATGCATGAATGAGAGTAAGTTGCTTAATTCTATTATTGGATGAACCAATGTGCACCTGGAATTTCACTGTTGAAGTGTTTGTACAGGTTGAAGATGACTTGCACAAATGCTTATGTTACTGCCTTATTCTGATTATAACTGGTCTGTAGACTATGATTGCAAGTAATGTGATGGTTGTAAATGTATTTCTATATATATTTTGTGCATTGTTGTAAATGCAGCACTAAGCAATGAGCTTAGCGCATGTGATTGCTTTCTCACGCAAAACACCATAAAATGCAAAGGATTTTCTAGGTGAGACCTTTCTAACTCCTAATGCCACAAAAAGTCTCGATGATGTGTTTTCTAAATATGTCTGCATAGTAGGCATTTGTAGATGCAATAATGTAATAAAAAATGGGAATCTATCCACTAGGACCACATATACCACTCACCACAATATCAAGCCTCTCAAACAATGTCAAACCCCTAGCTCTTGTAGTTCAAAATGTCTCCCCCTGCTTCCACAAAGAGGAGGAAGATAATAAACTTGGTCATAGGAATTCATCGAACATAAATGCTGTTTCTACTGTTCCAAATGTCTCCCCCTACTTTCAGAAGCTGCCTATGGAAGAAACTACAGACATCACCATTGCTCACACCAAACTTGTAATATCTCAAAATTTTTGAAAATTTTTAAATTTTTGAAAAATTTGATAAAATAAATTATAATTTAAAAGGATAAATAAAATTAATGGTTTTAAATGAAAAATGAAGAAATTTTAAATGAAAAAGTGGAATATATATGTGATATATATGCAAAATATGCATAACATATAAAAGTCAACACTTTTAAAAGAAAAGTCAAAGTCCAATGACATTTTTATAAATAAATTTTTAGAAATTTAAAATTAATAAAATAATTTAAAAATAAATTATTTTTGAATGGAAGCGGAGATTTAGGGTTTTGGGAAAAGTAATTTTTCAAAGTAGTTGAATTGTGTAATTTTATTTGTTTAAACATATTGTTTAGTGTTAAAAGTGATGAATATAAACTTGAAATGAGTAATGAATTGTGTTGAAATGGAAAACCTTCAATGGAGGAAGGTTATGCCATTTTTGAGATTTTGTGTATAAGAGTGTATTTTTATAATGTAAATGATTTAAATATATTTTTAATAATATAAATAAACTTAAAAAACTAATTTAATTGTAGTAGAATGGAATTCTAATGTCAAAGTAAGGATAGACTAAATTTTTAAAAATTTATAGGAGTGATGTTTAATTATGGTTAAATATTGGAAATGCTATTAAATGTGATACTAAATGATTATTTATTATCACATTTGGTTTAGGTATTAAGGAAGGTTGATTTGCTTCATCCAAATGGTGAAGGGCAAGTTGGAAAGATAAGATTGGAGGTTATTTTAAGCTTGCTTTGGGTTGCTAGTGGAGGCATGTGCAAACTTTGAATATATTGTTTATATTTGAATGATATTTGGACTTAATACATTCTGGTTAGAAAATGTGTTAAGTTACTTAGTTCATTGATTGTGTATGAATAATGTGTTATGACATTTGTAATATCATATATGTGTTAAATGCATTGTGAAAAGCCATTGATAATGACTAAATTGTGTAAAATGTGAAATATGTATATTATGTGAAAATGCCCAAAGTAATTGGGTAATGTGTTGTGAATGCAAAAATGAGATATGTGGTATAATAAAATGAATTGATATTAATAAAAACGAGAAAAGTGAGAAAAGTGAGAAAAATGAGAAAGATGTGAAAAATGAGAAAAGTGAGAAAAAAATGAAAGTAAGGCAATATGCATCGATTGAATATGTGAAAATCAGAAAGAAATTAATAATGAGAAATATGAATAAATTGTGTGTCTAGTATGTTATTCAATTTTCAGAGTTCTGTGTTTGGCGGCATGCCTATGATTGCCTACGGGCTAAATGTTGGGCTGGTGAAAAGATCGAGTCATAAGCCAGGCCCAGCTGATAAATATGATATTTTTAAGGTGAAAAGACGGTGTCGCAAGCCTCAAAAATAAATCCTTGAAGCTAGACTGAGTGAAAAAACTGGGTCGTAAGCTCAGATCTAGTTGGATTATCCATGGATATATTACCTACGAGCCTAGACACATGGTGTCATTATAGACCAAAACATGTAACTCTGGAAATTGAATAGCATGTTAGTTATCATTGGGCCCATGTTTGTGTTTGTTTATATGTGAATTGTGATTATGAAATATTTGAAAAATATAAGAAAGTGGAATGATGTGACATCTATATGCATCGTGCATTGGCATTGCATTGAGTTTTATCGTTATTATCAAAGTTTGTACCACTAGACTTTTGCTTAGCGCGATTATTTTCATCGCGCAGGTGACAGGGTAAACTCAGCTGAGCCAGAGAGTTCTTCTAGATCAGGCCTGGTCTAGACTTGTTGTTGAGCTTGTTGAGTTGTTATTGAGATCGAAATAACTGTCAGCAGTATGTATATATTTTTATGTTAATTGTACACTTTGAGTATTATGCATAATATATTATATTTTGGATTTTATGTATTTTATATTATAAAGAATGTTTGGGTCAATGCATTTAAAATGGGAGAGTAAATGTGTTTTAAATTATATATATCTATATATAAATGTTTGAGAAACTTGGTGAAATTGAGGAGTATGGTTGAGATGGTGAATTGAAATTATTTGGGAGTGTTTTTTTTACAGGTTGTGTTTTGCTAAATTTTGGGATGTCCAAATTACAGACAAAACTCTGGTGAATTTTTTTCAAAGATTTTCATATATAATATTTATTTTGGATTCCTATAACAAGTAAACAATATTTATATGCTATTTAATTTTATATATTTAGAATTTAAAATTTTAAATTAAAAATGTGAATTTTTTATTAAACCAGTTTGTGACATTTTTGTACCGTATATTCGTATTTTACATATGCTAAAAATATATATTGTATGTATATAGGGCATAAGGGTGTTACATTTATTTTGATATCAGAGTTTAGGTTTAAGGTTCTCGACCTAGGTGGGTTGATAGAGAGAGAAAATGGAGGATTTAAAAATAGTTTTTAATTATAATACATGCATTGGCATTGGCACTGGTAGTTTCTGATCTCTGATATAATAATTTCTGCTGTGTTTGCAGATATAGGTAATTATGGCGTCTCGGACGCATCAAGCTGCTGAGGGTGGTGCAGAGAGTATAGCTCCGGATGTGGGTAGTGATTGAGCTAGAGTTGTGTCTGTCGGTGAGGTGTTTGTTTCTTTGCCTGTGAGACCAGCAACTGATAAGATTCTGCCTGGCTGGGTGTGACATATGACAGAATTGTTGAGACAGGATCCACAGCCACCACAGCCATAGCCACATCCGCAGTTGCCGGTGAGGCAGTACGATAAACTGAGAAAGTATGTAGCTGAGGACTTTGTTAGTACTACAAACACTGCTGTAATAGAGCAGTGTCAGAGGGAATTCATTCAGGGTTTGGGGTTTGGGGTTTGGGGTTTAGGGTTTAGGGTTTAGGGTTTAGGGTTTAGGGTTTAGGGTTTAGGGTTTAGGGTTTAGGGTTTAGGGTTTAGGGTTTAGGGTTTAGGGTTTAGGGTTTAGGGTTTAGGGTTTAGGGTTTAGGGTTTAGGGTTTAGGGTTTAGGGTTTAGGGTTTAGGGTTTAGGGTTTAGGGTTTAGGGTTTAGGGTTTAGGGTTTAGGGTTTAGGGTTTAGGGTTTAGGGTTTAGGGTTTAGGGTTTAGGGTTTAGGGTTTAGGGTTTAGGGTTTAGGGTTTAGGGTTTAGGGTTTAGGGTTTAGGGTTTAGGGTTTAGGGTTTAGGGTTTAGGGTTTAGGGTTTAGGGTTTAGGGTTTAGGGTTTAGGGTTTAGGGTTTAGGGTTTAGGGTTTAGGGTTTAGGGTTTAGGGTTTAGGGTTTAGGGTTTAGGGTTTAGGGTTTAGGGTTTAGGGTTTAGGGTTTAGGGTTTAGGGTTTAGGGTTTAGGGTTTAGGGTTTAGGGTTTAGGGTTTAGGGTTTAGGGTTTAGGGTTTAGGGTTTAGGGTTTAGGGTTTAGGGTTTAGGGTTTAGGGTTTAGGGTTTAGGGTTTAGGGTTTAGGGTTTAGGGTTTAGGGTTTAGGGTTTAGGGTTTAGGGTTTAGGGTTTAGGGTTTAGGGTTTAGGGTTTAGGGTTTAGGGTTTAGGGTTTAGGGTTTAGGGTTTAGGGTTTAGGGTTTAGGGTTTAGGGTTTAGGGTTTAGGGTTTAGGGTTTAGGGTTTAGGGTTTAGGGTTTAGGGTTTAGGGTTTAGGGTTTAGGGTTTAGGGTTTAGGGTTTAGGGTTTAGGGTTTAGGGTTTAGGGTTTAGGGTTTAGGGTTTAGGGTTTAGGGTTTAGGGTTTAGGGTTTAGGGTTTAGGGTTTAGGGTTTAGGGTTTAGGGTTTAGGGTTTAGGGTTTAGGGTTTAGGGTTTAGGGTTTAGGGTTTAGGGTTTAGGGTTTAGGGTTTAGGGTTTAGGGTTTAGGGTTTAGGGTTTAGGGTTTAGGGTTTAGGGTTTAGGGTTTAGGGTTTAGGGTTTAGGGTTTAGGGTTTAGGGTTTAGGGTTTAGGGTTTAGGGTTTAGGGTTTAGGGTTTAGGGTTTAGGGTTTAGGGTTTAGGGTTTAGGGTTTAGGGTTTAGGGTTTAGGGTTTAGGGTTTAGGGTTTAGGGTTTAGGGTTTAGGGTTTAGGGTTTAGGGTTTAGGGTTTAGGGTTTAGGGTTTAGGGTTTAGGGTTTAGGGTTTAGGGTTTAGGGTTTAGGGTTTAGGGTTTAGGGTTTAGGGTTTAGGGTTTAGGGTTTAGGGTTTAGGGTTTAGGGTTTAGGGTTTAGGGTTTAGGGTTTAGGGTTTAGGGTTTAGGGTTTAGGGTTTAGGGTTTAGGGTTTAGGGTTTAGGGTTTAGGGTTTAGGGTTTAGGGTTTAGGGTTTAGGGTTTAGGGTTTAGGGTTTAGGGTTTAGGGTTTAGGGTTTAGGGTTTAGGGTTTAGGGTTTAGGGTTTAGGGTTTAGGGTTTAGGGTTTAGGGTTTAGGGTTTAGGGTTTAGGGTTTAGGGTTTAGGGTTTAGGGTTTAGGGTTTAGGGTTTAGGGTTTAGGGTTTAGGGTTTAGGGTTTAGGGTTTAGGGTTTAGGGTTTAGGGTTTAGGGTTTAGGGTTTAGGGTTTAGGGTTTAGGGTTTAGGGTTTAGGGTTTAGGGTTTAGGGTTTAGGGTTTAGGGTTTAGGGTTTAGGGTTTAGGGTTTAGGGTTTAGGGTTTAGGGTTTAGGGTTTAGGGTTTAGGGTTTAGGGTTTAGGGTTTAGGGTTTAGGGTTTAGGGTTTAGGGTTTAGGGTTTAGGGTTTAGGGTTTAGGGTTTAGGGTTTAGGGTTTAGGGTTTAGGGTTTAGGGTTTAGGGTTTAGGGTTTAGGGTTTAGGGTTTAGGGTTTAGGGTTTAGGGTTTAGGGTTTAGGGTTTAGGGTTTAGGGTTTAGGGTTTAGGGTTTAGGGTTTAGGGTTTAGGGTTTAGGGTTTAGGGTTTAGGGTTTAGGGTTTAGGGTTTAGGGTTTAGGGTTTAGGGTTTAGGGTTTAGGGTTTAGGGTTTAGGGTTTAGGGTTTAGGGTTTAGGGTTTAGGGTTTAGGGTTTAGGGTTTAGGGTTTAGGGTTTAGGGTTTAGGGTTTAGGGTTTAGGGTTTAGGGTTTAGGGTTTAGGGTTTAGGGTTTAGGGTTTAGGGTTTAGGGTTTAGGGTTTAGGGTTTAGGGTTTAGGGTTTAGGGTTTAGGGTTTAGGGTTTAGGGTTTAGGGTTTAGGGTTTAGGGTTTAGGGTTTAGGGTTTAGGGTTTAGGGTTTAGGGTTTAGGGTTTAGGGTTTAGGGTTTAGGGTTTAGGGTTTAGGGTTTAGGGTTTAGGGTTTAGGGTTTAGGGTTTAGGGTTTAGGGTTTAGGGTTTAGGGTTTAGGGTTTAGGGTTTAGGGTTTAGGGTTTAGGGTTTAGGGTTTAGGGTTTAGGGTTTAGGGTTTAGGGTTTAGGGTTTAGGGTTTAGGGTTTAGGGTTTAGGGTTTAGGGTTTAGGGTTTAGGGTTTAGGGTTTAGGGTTTAGGGTTTAGGGTTTAGGGTTTAGGGTTTAGGGTTTAGGGTTTAGGGTTTAGGGTTTAGGGTTTAGGGTTTAGGGTTTAGGGTTTAGGGTTTAGGGTTTAGGGTTTAGGGTTTAGGGTTTAGGGTTTAGGGTTTAGGGTTTAGGGTTTAGGGTTTAGGGTTTAGGGTTTAGGGTTTAGGGTTTAGGGTTTAGGGTTTAGGGTTTAGGGTTTAGGGTTTAGGGTTTAGGGTTTAGGGTTTAGGGTTTAGGGTTTAGGGTTTAGGGTTTAGGGTTTAGGGTTTAGGGTTTAGGGTTTAGGGTTTAGGGTTTAGGGTTTAGGGTTTAGGGTTTAGGGTTTAGGGTTTAGGGTTTAGGGTTTAGGGTTTAGGGTTTAGGGTTTAGGGTTTAGGGTTTAGGGTTTAGGGTTTAGGGTTTAGGGTTTAGGGTTTAGGGTTTAGGGTTTAGGGTTTAGGGTTTAGGGTTTAGGGTTTAGGGTTTAGGGTTTAGGGTTTAGGGTTTAGGGTTTAGGGTTTAGGGTTTAGGGTTTAGGGTTTAGGGTTTAGGGTTTAGGGTTTAGGGTTTAGGGTTTAGGGTTTAGGGTTTAGGGTTTAGGGTTTAGGGTTTAGGGTTTAGGGTTTAGGGTTTAGGGTTTAGGGTTTAGGGTTTAGGGTTTAGGGTTTAGGGTTTAGGGTTTAGGGTTTAGGGTTTAGGGTTTAGGGTTTAGGGTTTAGGGTTTAGGGTTTAGGGTTTAGG
>CANTUV010000073.1:0-130000 GCA_947685225.1 Garcia nutans
TTACATTGGCACATGCCTAATTACATTGGTTTTACTTCATTTGTATTAACAACTTTCTGTTGTTTTATTTATCAGGTGTTGGC
Organism: Garcia nutans; assembly: GCA_947685225.1. Taxonomy (NCBI): domain Eukaryota; kingdom Viridiplantae; phylum Streptophyta; class Magnoliopsida; order Malpighiales; family Euphorbiaceae; genus Garcia; species Garcia nutans. Next base: position 84 of record CANTUV010000073.1, read on the forward strand.
TCTTGTACCATTGATGTACATGTGCATCTGCACATATTACTCATTGTTCAAAGTCGGAATGCTAATGTTTTACTCTCTTACACATAGGCAGACGAGCTCAGTCAGCTTGCTTATGATATGTTCGTAAGTTTTTCATGAGCTATATTATCCTCAAGTTTCCTTCCTCTTTCTTTAAAAAGAAGAAAGCCATAGTATGTCTGATCTTAACAATTAAATTGTTAGGATGGTTGCTCGGTATGCTCCTCCAATTTCATTCAACTTTCTCAATCTCATCGATCTTGATGCTAAAACTATATTTGAAAAGGTTCGTCTCTTTATAGCTATCATATATATGCTGATCTTGTTCTGCGCAGAAACTTAAAATAGAATTAAGTATTGCCACGTAGCTATCTCTTTGCTCATGGAAAAGTTATTGCGTTGCTATCTCATCTGGTACATATCCATTTTGGGGGAACCATATATAATACCTTATGGTCCATAAACTTGTAGGAATATTTATATCCTAGTCAGGCTTAGTGCCTTTACGATTTGTCTCTTTGGTTAGTATGGCTTTGTTGGCTTTAAGGGAAACTTTGCCTTTTTGGTAGTTGATAAATTAGATCTATATTAGAGTAGCATAGGATTTTGGGAAAAAAAGCCTGTGAAGTCTTGTCTGTTTACTCTAGCACAAACTGTGGATTGTTCTGAATCACTTTTATGTGAAATTAGCAAATGTGGATAAAGCAATGTTATTTGAGAATGGGTTCCTTACTTCCTTACAGTTTTTAAGAATCGGGTGAATTTTCTATTATTGGCTCCTATAAATTCTTGCCAAGAGTTCCTGTCTGATCTTATATACTGGCTAATTTTCCTTTTTCAAATTGCAAAACACGTTTTCTTATCCTCAATTGATATTCCAGTTGTTTGGTTTTGTAGCTCATCATTGTAAGTGTTTTTTTGCAATGCCAAATTCAATTCTGCTTAACATCTATCTATTATCTCCTAGAGAGTTTCTGTTGTTGAGTTTCTCATTTTTCTACTTATTTCTCATCTGCTCCTTGCATTAACTGGTCTACAATTATACACTGGTTGCAGCGAATGGGAAAAATTGATGATGCTCTATCTTTCTTTGGAAGTGGGTTTAACAAAATCTATCCTCTCATAATGGTTGTATACACCCTGTTGGTTGCAAGCAATTTCTTTGACCGTGTGATTGGTTTCTTTGGAGCTGGAAAAGATTTAGATTTCAAACTGAAGCAGATGATACTGATGGATTTGATCCATCAGGAATAATTATCCTTCAAAAAGGTAATTTCTTTGGACTTGCCCCTTTATAATGGTATCTGCAGCATACTATGTTGTGTTTGTCAAGAGTTATATGCTTGAGTTTAAGCTTTCTTTCTATTTTTATTTTTTCAGAACGATCTTGGCTGGAGCAAGGAGACAAAGTTGGTGAGCATGTTATACCACTGGCAAGAAACTTTAACAATGTGGATATCGAGTCTGGCAGCAATAATGCAGTATGTACTGGGACCTTAATTAATGATTGCACTCCGCCCTTTTTGTTCTCTCTCTATTTTTTGGAAAAAATATTTAATGCTATCCTGATATACAACATACAGTTAAGTGGACTAACTAAAATAATGAGGTTTGTTTAATGTGATTCCATCATGTAACTCCAAATAAAATTGTCAGGATAAGGCAGCTGTTGAAATGAAGGCAGCAACTAGTCTCGTTGCGGATGATATAAAGGTAAGTGCATCAACACCTTTGAAAGAAGAGGGTCGTAGATATAGCACCAGCAAAGAAGCAATCAGCAACAAGTATGCTGCCATAGGGAACAGAGTAGAAATGCTAATACTGCACCTGTGGAGAAGAACATTGCCTCTGCTAAGGTGTCATTGCTTGAAGCAGGCAACACCGAACCAGCACTGCAACACTTGGGCCATCTGGTTTGGCGTCGAAATGGGAATCAATGAAGAATGGGTTCCAAAGTTTCAAGTCAAACATCGGGGTCAAAAGATTTCTTCCTATACGCCAAGTACAGGAAACCAAACTTGTACCTCGGGATTCATCATTTGAGTCACTCGATGAGATATTCCAGAGATTGAAACGGCCATCTAATGAGCATGGCAATATCGATGATGATGACGATGATAATGCCGATGGGATGGCATCAGATAAAAGTTAGATGAATCAATGGAATAGGAACTTGTGTCTGTTGTAGAAACTGGAATACAAGATGTACAGAACGGATGATACCCATCTAATACCAAATTTTTTTGGCTGAAGTTTGGGAAGATGATCTGCCTGATGGAGACATCATACATACATCAGAATGGGAAAATTGAAGACGATGCGATACGGTAGGTTGGAGAGAGAGAGAGAGGGGGGGGGGGGGGAGAGAGAGAGAATATATATATTGGGAAATGTGTCAACACGCAAGGACGACCGATAATGTGTAGGAAGATTTTCACCATTTGAATCATTGCAGTAAAATTCTTTTGGCAATATGCCTTTTACGGTAAAGTATTTGAAAACAAATTTCTTAATTTCTTGTTATAGTTTTGAAAGCTTGAGTATGCCCCCCTTGGAACTCAAGTTCTTTAAGGCTTCCAGGCACTAGAAAAATTGTGTTTGGCATTGTATTCCAAGTAATAAAACTGACGTGTTCTTAGAAGAACAAAAACAATAAAAAATTCGACTTGACATTACTTATTTCAGCACAATTCACTTTGAAATTAAAGCATGATTAAAAAAACAGATGTTCTTCATGATATAAAAAATGAACAGATGTGAAACTCATTATAATAATTGACATATTCATGCTTGCAGGTCATTTCTTCATCTCATTTACTGAATTGCCATTTTAAAAAAAGGGATGATCATAGACATTACATTTCTACGATTTTTGGAGCATCGGTTTTCACGACATTTTAACTTCTTTGATTTTGGTATGAAACTGTAAAATGTCTTTCTTCAATTAAGAAAATAGGCTAAATATAGTGTTAAAAAATTAATTTGTAATCGTGTAAGTCAAATTAGAAGGCTTCTTCTAACAAAGCATCAAAACAAATTTCATTGGGATAATATTAGAGCTCTTCAAGCTTCTAACATGCCGCATCAATTTTATCACCCTTTATTTCTAATATCAATGGAATTTAATATTTCAATTAAAAATATTTTTGTATTTCAACTGATAATCTCTTCATTAGTTTGGACTTTGAGTATATAATCTTCTCTGCCATACGATATACATTCAATTATTGAATTATTAATCTAATAATATATCAATATAATATTATCATATAATATCACTTCAAACATAAATAGTAGATTTCAATTCTCACTAATATTAAAATTTGTTTTTTCAATACTACTTATTCCCTTTAAAAAAAAACTTTAAAGTGGCATTGGATGATTGGAGACTCGCTTAACTAAAGTGAGTGTTCAAAGTTTAGATAAAGCTTTTGGTGATGATGTGATGGATGATGAAACTAATAATGGATTGTATATAACTTGAAAAAGCTGGATAACTGAAAATGGCATGCTTTGACAATTTACAGGTGATTTCAAATTACTTCCAAAAATCAGTCATATACAAATTATACACGTCAAAGTAATAACATTTGGTATTTGGATTCACGTAATTGTTCACTGACTTTGAATGCCATCATTAATACCAAAAACAAAAAAAAAGGACTTGGAAAACAAAACATAAATTATTGCTAATCTAAATTCATTTTTATTAGCTTAATTATATACTTAATTAGTCTCTTTAGTTGTTTCTATTTAACCATTAGTTTATTTAGTGGCTAACTTCGAGTTTTATAATATATACCTTTGTTTTCTTTCAATTACAAATTGATTTTATAATCCTGTAGCAAGATATAAATTAATCTGTAGTAATAACAAATAGTGTTATTAATGTAATACGTTTATTATAATGCAAATTGTTTAAGATTCAAATCCTTCAAAAATTTTTTTGTTAAAATGATTTTATGAAAGTATCAATTTTTTTAAAAAAAATTATGAATTGATAGGTTTGACTCAATTTTTTGAGTTTAAATATAATATATAAATAGATATTTTTAATAATAAAAAATTACATTTAGAAAAAATAATTCGATATCTAATAATAATATTATGGATATGTAAATTTTTATATTTAATAATATTATAAATATACTAACGTATAATTTAAATATTAAACAATAATAATAATAATAATAAGCCATTATTAATTTTTTAATATAAGTTTAATTTCAATTAGAGTTGAAACTCCAAAATTATTAAATTTTAAGGGTGATTTAAATATTACGACAGAAAATACATTAAGTTGATGCAAATAATTATTTTTTTTTCAAATTTGATATTTATATTAGCCAAAAATGCATGGGAAAGGAGAAATTGAGAAAAGAAGAAGTAAATAGCATGTGAATTGTGAAAATATTAAAAAAAATGGAACACGGCTCTAATTGAAGTCAGAGATGCTGATGTCGTTGATTGGTGGTGGTGGACTAATCAATAATAATAACAATAACAATAATAACAATAATAATAATAATAATAATAATAATAATAATAATAATAATAATAATAATAATAATAATAATTAAAGTACATCAAACGTGTGAAGATGAAATGGCCAATAATATACGAGCAAGGCATTGGGAATAATATTTCACTACCTACCCTATTTCTTAAATTAAACTTAAGAACAATAAGAAAATAAATAAATAAAACAATAAGAAAAAGACTTATTAATCATACAAGATAACTAATAGACTGAGAACTTGGCAACTATATATAGTTTAGTTACCAATAAATATAAATGTATGTATAATTTAAATATTAAACTGAATAAAATTAAAAGATAATTCCTTAATTCATCCTATAAATTGATAAATATATTTGTTATTCTATAAGATTTTAAAAATAATTAATTTTGTAAAAAATATAATTTTATGTATATATTTTTTTATCATATAAATTTATGTATATATTTTTTTATCATACTCTTATTTTAATATAAAATATATTTATTAAATATTTTTAAAAAATAATATTAAATATGAATAAAATAAAAATTAATTTATTAAAAATAATAAACAAATTATAATTTAGATTAAATAAAAAAATATATCTATCAATTTAAAATGAACTATATAAAAAAATTATTATATTAATAATATATTTTTTCATTAATTTAATTAGAGCATATTAATAATTTACTTTGAAAAAAAAATAAATATTGATGATAAGAAAGGCATCCATTAGGCTAAAAAAAGACACGAAATTTTTATAATTAAAAAAAAAAAAGCGGAATAGATGAACATGTTCATTGCACAAGAAAGAAAGAAAGAAAGAAAGAAAGAAAGAAAGAAAGCACTCTTGAACTATGATATGATGAGATAAGAGGTCTGGCAAACTGCTATAATATATAATATATAGAGAGCTATACACAATTTAATTAATATATCTAAGTAAAAAACCTGATAATAAAATTAATTAAATATTAAAGGCAATCTTTTTTCCATCAAAATTAACTTCTTGTTTCCCCTTCAAATGAAGCAATTTTGACCAAAACCCTTTCTTCTTCTTCTTCTTCCCATGATGCTTTCCTTCTCCAACATTAACAAGACTTGATCTTGTGACAAAGGCCATTGATCTACTCTTCTTCAATCCATTATTATTTCCTCCACTTATTACTCTAAAAGAAATTGAATTCATCATATCTGAAACGTTTCTTTGATGATTATGAATTGGAGACGTATGATTTGAAGACGAAGCAGACGACAAAGACATTGAAGAAGAAGAAGAAGGTGCTGCAGCCATGGCTACTCCTTTGTTGTTTAATGGAACGATATGTAGTTGAGCTAATTTATCTCTTAAACAAGATGGGCAAACTCCTTGCTTTTGATGATGATATGGATGTTCATTACATACTTTTTCAACCTCTGAGAAACCCATTTCTCTCTGTTTTACAACTCTTTCCTATTCTTGATTTCTAATTGTTTCGTTTACTCTCTCCCTTTCTCTCTCTCTCTATATATGGTCAGTTTATATGTGTTTCCAAGAAAGTCCCTCGTTTTGGATTGCTTAAGTTCTAGAAAATCCTCAATTACCTAACTATATATCACAGCCCAATTAATTAGTACTATACATTATCAAAATTGAAACTTTTTTTTTATGGTACACATTATTAAAAAGGAAATATTTTTTATGGCATGTTAATTTTTTTTTTTTTTAAAAAATATTTTTTATAATTTAAAATTTTTATATTAGATGTATATTTTTAGAAGTAAGTATTTTCTAGAACTTCAAAAAAAATAAAAACTGAATGTTTTAAAAAATATTTTATTTTTATATAAAGCTCATTGTTTAACGATAAAGATCAATCGATTATGTGATTTTTTTGGTCAAATTTGGCCAACACGTCTCAATGTTGGTTTATTATTTATTTACTTTATTTTAATATTTTTAATTTATTTTTATATATCATACTTCCTTAAATATCATTTTAAAATTTTAATTTTATTTTAAAATATTTAAAGTTCAATAATATTAATAATATTAAAATAAAATTTTAATATTATTTATTAATTTATTTTTATATTTTAATGAGTAAAAATTAATAAAATATAAATATTAGAGTAAGAAATTATTAATTAATAATAAATTAGTAACTTTAGTTATTTTTTATATATAATTGAAATTTTATAAAATGATATTTAAATTAAAATGAAAATAGTATTAAATATTAACTTAATATTAAATTAAAAATTAATTTATTTGTAAAAATATTATTTTTAGTTTATAGAAATAATATGACTATTTTTTAATTAAGTTTCTATGATATAATTTCTTTTGAGATATAAAATTTTTTAATAAAAAATAAAAGGCATTTAAAAAAAAGTCTATTATGGCTACATTTTAATTAATATTCATTTCATTTTATTTTAAGTACAGTATAAAATTTTTTTTATTTTATTTTAAATATTATTTTTAAAAATTTAATAGAGTATCAATTAAAAAATTTTAATTTTATCTCTATTAATTATTAAAAGAGGATAGTTATAATGAAAAATAAAAAAAATATTTAAATAAATTATAATAAAATTTTTATAAAATTTATAATAATTAATTTTTTTTTAATTTATCCTTGCTGTTTTTATACTACAATTAAAATAAGGGAGCATAGTAATTGAATTTGATATATTAATTGCAAGCAAGGACAGTTGGCTTGCGAACATTGAAGTTGAAGCAAAGAGCTAAATGGACGGCGAAGATTGAAAGTAAAAGACAAAACAAACGGGGCCCACTTCAGATAAATTAGATTTGTCTGAACGGCGCGTAGTTGGCGGTCCACGTGGACAGAATATACGCATACCCAAATTAGCATTTTATAATACTAATATACCCTCTAATTTTATTTTAAATATTATATAAAAATAATACACATAAATTAAAAAAATTATTATTTATTATAAATTTTATAAAAAAATTTATTATAATTTATTTAAATAATTATTTTATTTTTTATTAATTAATAAAAATAATATTAAAAATTTTTAATTAAAATTTTTAAAAGTAATATTTTAAATAAAATAATTTTTTTATATAGTATTTAAAATAAAATAGAGAGAATATAATACTATAATATTTTATTTTTTAAGTCAAGAATGGCGCACGAGGATGATAATTTTGGTGTGCTGATTCAATTCATCTTTCTAATTTGGCTCGAGAAAAACGATTCCACAATTTCATAATCACGCTTGTGTCTTGACTATTTTCAAGTTTATTTTTAAATTATTATTGCTAAGAATCGAAGCCACACGTGGGGTTGTTTCCTCCACAGACAACCGTCATCACTGGAATCGAAGGACTTGCCGGTGACTGTATTCATTCCATATTACTTTTTCTTGAGGAAAATGTATGTATGAGGACATGTGTCCGATGCTAGAAAAATCCAAATACATGTTTTTTTAGACCTCCGTCATACTGATTAATAACTAATTTATTTATTTATTTATTTCGTTTGAAATTATTATTTTTAATTTTTATATTAATATTAAAAGTAATTAAATTATTTAAATATTATATAAAATTATTTTAAATATACTAAATTCTCTAATAATTTATTAATATTATATTTTTATTCTATTAATTAAATTATTAATAATAAAAATATAATTAAAAATATTAATTAAATTTTTAATTATATAAACTAATAATTTAAAAATATATATATATATATATATATTTTATAAAAATAATAATTTTAACTGAACAAAATGAATATTAAAATTATAACATTAACCATCATCAATATAAATAAATCATGACTAAAATTTTAACTGTCAATCACAGTTATCTCAATATTATCATTATCAAATTACTATTAACTTAATAAAATTTTATTCAAATTAATTCGGATCAAATCTGAAAATTTTTTTCAATATGAAAAATGAAATTTTATTAATCAAATAATGAATTTCCTTGATGGGTTTTTACATTTAGACCTCATGCACAGTTTACTTTAAGTTTGTCTTCATAGATTTTTTCTTCAATTTTTTTTCTAACATCTATTAACTTATAATTTTTAGATTATTCTCCCACTTTTTTCTTATTTAAAAAAAAATTCTATTTAGAGTATTCTCTTTGTACAGAGAAAGGTACTTAAAAATAAAACTATTGAAAATTATTTTTTTAGAAAATTTTAAAATTATCCTTACGAGTAACTATATTTTACACATCAAATGAGACTAATGACAGATAAATATGAGCTATATAATTAATATATAATATTTTTTTAATGCATGAATTAATATTATGATCATCAAAGATTTTATTAAGTTACATTCTATTTAACAAATTAAGGTATAATTATAAGTTAACTTTTATCATGTATTATAATATGATTATTAATTTTAATTATCGAACCATAATTATTTAAAAGACACGGTGGTGTCGATATAAAATTAATAATTAAAATATAATTTTAAATTATATTCACTAATATGATTTGACATATTGTCATTTTTAAGTCACAATTATTATTTTTAGTGTTAAAAAATAATTTTCTAAAGACACTAAGTTTATAACACAATTTTATGTATAAATTTAAAAAGTATTACACCCTACTTTAAAAAGTTATATAACTTTTTATTAAACTATGACTAACTATTTTTGAACATCATTTGCATCAATTGAAAATTGATATAGGTCAAATTTTCTTCTAAGTAGCGTCATATTCACAAAAATAATTTAATTACATATAATAATTTATGTTGTTTGTGTGCTAATATGTATTTTTATTGTATAAGTGGAGGGCAAAATTTTTTTGCTTGCTAAATTTTAGTCATAAATACTCTTTAGAGTATTATGTCTATACATTATTTATCTCTTAATATTAGGTATTAGGCTTATTTAAAACTAATTAAGACATATCAATAAATTTATTAACAACTTTCTTAATTTTTATATTTTTTTTCTGTTTTTTTAAAAATAAAAGAACATAGGGAGTATTTGTTATAACATTATTCTTCTATTAGCTAGCTAACTGCAATTCAAATATATTCAAATATTTCTTGTTACTATTTTATATGATATACTTATTTTTATTCATAATTATAAGAAAATAATTTACATTTTTGCAATTTGTTTGTGCAACTTAACAAATACTAACAAGTCCTAAAATAATTTATATTTTGCAATTTTTTGTGCAATTTTTTTCATTTGTATTGCAATTCTTTTACAAATAAAATAATTAGTTATATTATTTTTTTTCATTTGTATGTTTCATATTAAAATTTAGAATCCAACCAAAATATCTTATAATTTTAAACTATTCATTGTTATATAATTATTTAATATGATAATGTGTCTAATTTTAATTGTTATTTTTTAATATATATTGAAAATTGATTAATCTTATACATACACACATATATATATATATATGCATACATACTTATATACATACATATATATAGATATATATATATATATTATTTTGTCTATTAGAAATATCAACCACCAATTATTATAAAATTATATAATCTTAATTAAATTTTATAATATAGTGTATTAGATTATTACTAGCCTTATATGCTATAATTTATTAAAGAAACTGGCAATAGATAAAATAATAAAATTAATTTATTGTGCAAACATTTGCTTTTATGATTAATTTAACAAGATAATAATATGATTTGAAAACAAATTATTTGCTCCCAAAACTCTTTTTTTTTAAAAAAAAATAAATAAACCGATTCATAAATTCAATAAGAAGTCGCATCCGTTGATGGAAAGATTAGTACCATATATTACGAAATTCAATAAAATTGAAAATTAAGTTTTTTAGCATTAATATTGATGACATTAGATTCATAAGTTAAGATCAAACATAAATTAACAAGAAATTAAATTGAACATTAGTATCACATTTTACGGTCCACATTAAGGTTAATATTAGGACTGCAAATTAAAGTCTAAGATTAAAGTCATAGATTAAGATCAAAATTAAAGTCACATGTTGAAATTAAAATTGATTAATATTGCATTCAACATATTATTAGACATTAGATTATATATGATATTGTTAAATTTGCCAATATTTAAATTAAACTCATGTGTGTATATACACATATATATAATTAAGAATTTTAAATTTTAAAATTAAATTTTAAACTTTTTTTTTCATAATTAATATGATAATACTATTATACATTATATTATATGCTAAATGATATTGGTATATTTGTCATACTTAAAGTAACCATATATTTATGTTCTAGCCATATATACTTAAATGCTTATATATATATATATATATATTAATCAAGGAATTTCAGTTTTTATTTTTAAATTTAAATTTTATTTTCAAAGTTAATACAACATATGATGTAAGACATTACTTAAACTAAACACAACACAATCAGGGAATTTGAATTTTTTATTTTTAATTTAAATATAATTATTTTCCATAGTTAATACAATATATGCTTTAGACAATAGATAAAAAACATATTAATAAAATTGAATAAATACCATTAGCTCTAATATTTTTTTTTTTGAAAAATTTCTTTTTGCTTAGTAGGGCTGAACTCGGGCTGGGCTAGAATGTTTGGGATCTGATTTTCAATTCGGACGCACGACCCTAGGTTGAAGTGACCCTTGTGCTCACGGACACTCTGGTTGACGGGTTGGGTCCAGGCCAACCCAAACTAAGGCAAACAAGCATATTGGAAGACGACAAAAAAAGGCTTAGAGGAGAGGGTGCGTAGGAAGAGAACGAGAAAATATGGAGTTAATTAAAAACAAGCAAAATTAAAAAGAAAAAAATAAACATAGACTAGATCGGTGGCCGCCTTCTTGTACTTTTGAAGCATGAAGGCAAAGCAAATTTATATATATATATTTTTTCTGTTTTCACAAAGAAAATGCAAGTTATTCAAATTAACAAAGCTGAAGACTTATTACAGAAATTAAAACTTTTTAGAACATAACTTACAACAAAGTGAACTCGATATATGCATTTTAAAACAACACCAAACTTCCGTTATCAAAAAATAAAAAATAAAAAAATAAAACAGAGCATTTAAAATCTTGTATTGTAAGAGGAAGTAGTATTTGACTTTATCATTATTTCAAAAAAAAAGTATTTGACTTTATCATCAAATCTATAATTAATTAAAAAGCAAACATAAATTAAAAAATTAAAAAATTAAATAAAAACATAAAAAAAATCGACAACCAAGGAGAGCTGACAACAACCGGCCGTTCATCAAACATCAGAGAAGAGGTGAGATGGACAATCTTGGACTAGAAAAGGAGGAAGATGAGAGAGAGAGAGACAGAAACCAATGCACATGAAAAGACTAGATCCATTTCAAGCAAATAGAGACTTCACTTAAGGCTAGCAAATTAGATTAGGTTAACTTAGTTTTTTGTCCATCAAAATGACATAGTTTATATATATATATATATATATATATATATATAATCTTTGGGCTAAGCTGGGTTGGCCCGAGAAAAATTCACTTAGGCCCGAGGCCTAACCCAATATTTGTTTGGGTTTTAACAATGAACCCAATCTCAACCCAAGTACATTTCAAACCGGCCCAACCCATCCGATTTAGGTCAAGCTACTCGAGTTTATAGGCTTTTTGAACAACCCCATGGCTTAGCCTAGATGACCTAAGTGATAATTGTTCTATCATCATATAAATTTATCTCTTTCATAAATTTTCAAGTGAAAATATTTCAATCAAGAATTATGTTTTTATCTATTAAAATGATTTGTACTTTTTGAAAAAATTTATATGCATCAAGTTTCAAGAAAAATTAATACTACTCTACATTCAAGAAATTTTACTTTTCCTACCAACAGTTTGCCTCCTAAAAGCAAAAGGGATAGTAAAGTAATTTCAAGTGTCATTAATTGTGATTAATTATGAACAATATAATTAAATTTGTAAAAAGACAAAATAATCCGTATTGATCTGAATCAAATTAAGCTAGGAACCATTATTATAACTTAATACACCTGCAACCTCATGTACTTCATATAAATTAGTCATTTTTCCCACTTTAGTTTAATTATAAAGGCACTCCAACTTAACTTTTTAGCATAATCGAACATTTATTGGCATATGATACACATTCAATCTAACATGTAGGACACATGGGCTTCATGTGTTAGAAGTAAATGGGTACCCACACTAAATTCATATACTCACAAAAGAAGATAGAAAGAGAATACAAAGATTTCTTAATATATTTTTACAAAGTTGCTTGATAAAAATACATCAATCCCATAGGTATTTATATACTTACATTTACTAAATATAAGTCAACAACTTTTAACAAAAAATATTATATTTAAAACTTTCTTTTTACTTAAATTAATCCTATGGCTTTAATAAAACAAAATTAATCCTACGACTTTAAAACCATTAATTTAAAACAAATAAATATCTTTACTATAATTTGAGTTTACCATTTAACACTCCTTTATAAACTTGAACTCTTCATAACTCCAAGCTTTATTCTCAATGGATGAAAATTGTCAAATTTTCATCAATTGAGCTTTTAACTATCTTTACTATAATTTGACTTTACCATTTAACACCCCTTTATAAACTTGAATTCTTCATAACTCCAAACTTTACTCTCAATTGATGAAAATTGTCAAATATGAGAGGCTTCAAAAAAATATTAATAATTTGATAACTGGTTCTCACATATTCCAATTTAAATTCTTTCTTCTCGATGCATTCTCAAATGTAGTGATATCTCATATCAATAAATACTAGATTTTTTGCTAAGACTTGAGTAGACTTATTATCTATCATGATTTTGGTTGGTTTATTTTGCTTTGAGTGAAGTTCTTTAAGCAATCTTCCTAACAAAATAGCCGGACATACACAAGATGTAGCTCCATTATACTTTGACTCACAAGTTGAAAGTGTGACAATAGGATGTTTCTTTCAACACCATGAAATTGCATTATTTTCAAAGAAGAAAACAAATCCAATAATGCTTTTTCTATCATCAATATCTCCAGTAAAATTACTATCACAATAACTCATTAACTTGAAATTGCTAGAGGATGAATAGAAGATTCCATATTCTACTGCAAAATCCTTTTGGTTTTCATGTGATATGTTAAGGATCTTTCCATAAAATGACTCATCAATCCTACTGAAAGTAGGATATTAAGTCTTGTGTAAGTCAAATACTGTAGACTTTCCATAAGACTTTTGAATAAAGTATGATTCATTTTATCCGTGTCTTCTTTTTATTTTAGATAGCTTTGCTTCACATTCCACAGAAGTGCTAACAGGCTTAAATTTTGACATATTAAACTCATTCATTATTTCTTTTGTATAGCCTTCCTGTGAGATAAATATTTCATCTTCTATTTGTTTTACTTTCATTCCCAAATAGTAAGACGTGTCCTTTGTCACTCATCTTGAATTTTTTACCATCATCTTCTTAAAATCATTAAATGTTCTTGGATTATTGTCTATAAAAATAAGGTCATCCACATTAATATAAACAAATAAAGCATCTCCTTACTTTTGCTTCACAGAAAAGAGCATATTTATGCATGCATCTCTGAAAACCATTTTTCTTGAAAATATTTATCAACTCTACTTTTCCAAGCCTTTGGTACTTGTTTGAGCCCATATAGTATTTTTTTAAGCTTTAACACCTTGTTGTCATTTCCTTAATTAATGTACTCCTCATGTTATTCATCATATACTTCCCCTTAAAGAAAACCATTTAGAAAGCCTAACTTGAAATCAAGTTCGTGAATCTTCCAATGATTTTGGACAACAAAAGAAATCAACAATCTAATTGTCTCCATATGAGTAACAAGAGTAATTACCACTTTATAGTCAATGTCTTGTCATTGTTTATATCATTTTGCAATAAGCCTCGCTTTATGTCTTTCAACTTTTCCTCTAGCATCATTTTTTACTTTTTACACCTACTTAACTCCAATCAGTTGATGACCTTTTGGAAGAGAAGCAAGTTCCAGATTATCATTATTTTGGATTGAATGAATCTCTTCATTAATGGCCTCAATCCACTTCTTATTTTTGCTATCTTCTTTAAAACTTAAAGGTCTAATGTCACTTAGAAAACATAACAAGCTTGTCTCATCAATCCTCTTAGTTTTATTATGGATGTTAATAAGACTCTTGTATTTTCTTGGAATGCCATTTAAACTTGATGAAGGTGATCCTATCGATGATGATGCTTAGGTTGATGGAGTTGGCAAAGTTGATGGAGTACCTTCAACTTCTTGATCACTAAGTTCTTCATCTTTAAAATAAAGTAAGAAATCATATGATTATTCCTTTTGTGGATTCTAATCCCATGATTTCGCTTCATTAAACTCCATATTTCTACTAGTCTCAATTTTTTCATTGTTTGGATTGAGCAACTTGTAGCCTTTTAAATTTTGTCAAAACCAATGAAAATAATTTTTTCACTTTTATCATCGAGCTTGAGCTTTTCTTCTTTTGGAACATGCACATATGTAATTGATCTAAAAACTTACAATCGATAAACAATTGGCTTTTGTCTACTCTAAGCTTCTTATGAGGTCACATTCTTCAAATTTTTTTGGTTCGACTTCAGTTTGAAAGATACACAACACAAATAACTACTTCAACCTAGAACTCTTTTGGCATATTCTCACTTTTCATCATAGCCCTTATCATATTCATATCATCCATTTTTTGAGTTTTTCTTTGAGTAACACTATTTTGTTGAGGAGATCTTAGAACTATCAAAAAGTGTCGAGTTCCATACAACTCACAAAAACCTTTGAATTCATTAGAAATAAACTTTCCTTTCTATCCGTCTATAGAGATTTAATCTCATAACCTCTCTCTTTTTCAACAAATGCCTTGAATCTTTTGAAATTATCAAAAACCTCATATTTATTTTTAAGAAATAAACCCAATACTTTTACTATAATCATTAATAAATAACACAAAGTAAAAACTTTTACTAAGAGATGGAGGATCGAATTTTCCACAAACATCTTCATGGATAAGTTAAAGTGGCTTAGTAGCTTTGGACATGGATTGCTTAGGAAAACTCTTTCTTTCGTGCTTTCTAAGTAAATAAATTTTGCATAATTTATCTAGATGATCAATTTTCAGAATGCCTTTCACCATTTTATTTTCACCCAAAGTTTTCAAACTTTTAAAATTGAGGTGGCTAAATCTCATGTGCCAAATCCAAGATGGGTCTTTTACATAAGTCTCCATACACATAGATTCAATTTTTTATAGTTCTAATTTGAACATTCTATTCTTTGTTATAGTAACCTTTGCAAGGAGGTGATGGTTACGATCTCTAAGACAAAGCAAGTTATCTTTCATGATAATTTTGCAACCATTTTTCATATGTTAACCAATATTAGTAGATGCTATTTGAACGGTTCCACAGATAGATGCTTATTCTGACACATGAAAGTAGGAAAGGCTAGTTCAACTCCAGAAATGGCATACTTTAGGGAGCTAGGAGTGCAAAGATACTAGAAAGTGGAACAGGAGAAGTACACCATGCTAATGTGCCTTGGATGATCCATTACTCTTCAACTTAGGAATGTAGTATACATCATGAAAAACTTTATGATTTCTATTTCTTGCCTTAAATAAGATAGTTCCTCTGTTGTTGGTCTCCATCTTTGTATTATCACCAAAGCATACATTACCAATAACTTTAGTGTTGAGTTCCACAATTTTCTTATATCACCAATCATGTATTGTGGGCTCTATTATCGAGGTACCATGTATTTCTCTCTCTTATAATTCCTTCTTTAAGAGAAATAAATAAGGTTGATTATTCTCTATCCTCAGTATGCTCAATCTATTTTGTTTCCTTTTCATCTCCTTTGATATGACATTATTAGGAGTGATGGCCATACTTGCCTCAAGAATAACACAACACTAGAGCTTTGTCATTTCTTCATTTATGATATTTTCCATTATGGCTTCTTCCTCTTCCTCTTCCTATATCATGACCTTTTTGAAAATTTTGATTTTTATTTTCATTAAACGAGTTGGATCACCTTCCCTTGATCATGTCCACATCCTCTTCCATGTGGTTGACCATACCCACTTTTGGTGGAAGAATTTCCTATAGATTTGATAGATAATCTAGATAGCAAGGCTTGCTCAATTTACTCTTGTTTTCCATAGTTAATTCTCTCTTTATGGGCTTGTAATGATCTACTTAATTTATCAATTATCACGGTCTCCAAAGTCTTTATATTTTTTAATAGAAACCACTATGTGATTAAACTTTGTGTTTAGAAAGCATCATATGAACATCTTATATTGTTTCTTCAAGTCTTTTCATTTGATTCACCACCGCTAATAATCTTATTGTGTAATTTATTATGGTTTCACTTTCTTCCATTAAACATTATTCAAACTCAACACTTAGAGTTTGAAGCTGAACATTCTTTACTTTGTGAACTCCCATAACATAGTTCCATATCTTCTACCATGATTTCTTGAACATAGTATCATTAGCAACTTTTCAAATATATCATCACCCAAACTTTGATAAATGATGGTGAGTGCATATTTAATTTTTTTCCTCTCCTTTTGTAAGGCATTTCTTTGAACTTGGTTTAATATTTCTTCATTTTGAGGTTCTTCAAAACCATTATTGACTAGTTCCTATACTCTATGAGAACCAAGTATGGCCTTCATTCTGATTGACCAACTATCATAATTGGTTTTTGTCAAGTTGTGAGTATTGAAAAGAAAGAGATTCTTCCTTTAGTGTCATTTAAAAATTGTTAACATAATAAGGTTTTTTCCTAAAAGAATTATCAAAATTGGTTAAAAAAGAATGTTTATCCTTATTTTAAGATTTATGTTTTCTATTTTAAAGTTTTATATATTAAGCTATATTTTAAAAATGATATTCTTATTTTAAGTTTGCTGAATTTGTGTAAAGCTATATTTGTAACATTTTAATTTATAAATACTTCAATGAAGCATCTCTTTATATATAAGAGAATTTCCTCATCCTATGTGTTTATATTTTATGATTGAATCATTTATTGTTCATGTTTTATGTTGTTTTATGCTAATACAAACCAATAAATGGTATTAGAGTTATAATTCTAATGGTCTTGTGAAATGATGGGTGAATCTTTCCTGTGAGTGTTTTGTAAGGTGAGTAATCAAATATTGTGAGTAGAGGGAGAAATGGCTTTCAATAGTTTGCTAGGGTGGGTCCTCTTGTATTTGTAGGTGAAAATTATCACATCTTGGCAATCAAGATGAAAGCATACTTGAAAGCTCAGAGTTTATGGGATATGGTGGAAAATGACACCGATCCACCAATTTTAAGAGCTAATCCAACTTTAGCTCAAGTAAAGAAACATGAAGAATATATGGCAAAGAAGCCTAAGGCACTTACCTATTTTTCATTCAGTCTTGTTTGATGTAATTTTTATAAGGATAAAAACATGTGAAGGTCTAAAAGAGGTATGGGAAAAACTGAAGGTTGCGTTTGAAGGCAGTGAAAGGTGAAAACTATGAAGCTCTTAACTTTGAAAAGGGAGTTTGAGATTCTTAGGATAAAGGAAAGAGAAACAATAAAAGAATATTCCTCAAAACTCTTAAACATTGTGAACAAAATCGAACTACTTGGTAAAGATTTCAGTGAGATGAAAGTGGTGGAAAAAATGCTAATAAGTAAAATTTGAGGCTAGCATCTCCTCGATTGAAAAGTCTTATGATTTAAAAAATCTTTCAGTTGTAAAGCTCATTAACAATCTGCAGACTCAAAAACAAAGGTCAAGTATGGGAGAAGAAGGAGCCACATAAGGAGAATTTCAGGCTAAGTACAAAGGGAAATCACTTTCCAAGGAAAGGAAGAAGCATGGTGAAGACAAGTTTGGTAAAGGTAAGGATGAAATGAAGTCTAAAGAACTAGGAAAACAGAGAAAGTTTCCTTTATCCAAGATCTGCCAAGGAGATAATCATCTTAAAAGGGATTGCTGGTATAAGGGAAAAAGACCATTTGAATGTAGATTCTATAAAAAGATGGGTCATATAGAAAGAAATTATAGAATGAAGCAGAAATAGAAGCAGGAACAGTCTCAGTAACTAGTTAATTTTACATATGAGCAGTATGAAGCTGATGACAGTTTGTTTATAGCCAAGTGTTTAAATCTAAGTAGCAGTAATCAAACCTTGTTTATTGATAGTCCACACTATCCATATATCTAAGATGAAAGTATGTTCACCAGTATAGATAAAACTATCAAGCCCAAAGTAAAGCTTGGAGATGAAAAGGTTATTCAAGCATAAGGGAAAGGATCAATTTAGGTGCACACTAAGCAAGTTATTAAATATATTCATGATGTTCTATTTATACCTTGAATAGTATAAAATATACTAAGTGTTTCATAGATGCTTTTAAATGGATATTCGCTTTCTTTTAAGGACAAGTTCGACTCTATATATGATTCACATAATTGTTTGATTGCAAAGGTGGCTATGATTAATAGAAGCTTCCATATAGATTGAAATGAGACTATTGATAAGGTTAATTTTGTTGCTAAAGATAATTTTATGCTTTAGCATAGAAGATATGGTCATTTCCATTTTGTAGTTTTGAAAGTTATGCATTCTAAGGGTTAAAAAGAGATTTGCCAGAAATCTCTATAGTTGATGAAATTTGTGATTCATGTCAGCTTGGCGAGTTACATAGGTTGTCATTTCCTGCTAAAGCTTTATAGAGGTCAAGTGAAAATCTTGAATTAATTTACACAGATGTCTATGGACTAATGAGCATATAATCACTGAGCAAAAATAAGCATTTTATTATTTTCATTTATGATTTTTCAAGAATGGCATGGGTGTACTTTATGAATAGAAAATCATAGGTATTCTCTATGTTCAAAGGATTTAAGTCTAAGATTGATTCTCAAAGTGGCTAAAAATTGAAATGATTGAGGTTTGATATTGGCAAGGAGTACACCTCTGATGAGGTTGATAAGTTTCATACAAGAATGGGGATGTGATAGAGTGAAAATTTGATTAATATTTTATGCAATTCTAACCATGATTTTAATTGTTTTCCAATTGAATTTGATGGATTTTGTTTGTTTGAGCTAAAATTATAGAGTTTAAGCTTTAGAAGGGAAGATTTAGGGTTTTTAATGAACAGCGTTACAAAATCAAAGAAAAGAAAGCAAAAATGAAGGAAGAATCAAAAGGCCACGCCTCCATTTAGAACTGAAAAATGGCTCGAAATAGTCCAAACAAACCCAGGCCACAACCATGGCATCCATATGCCACGACCATGGGGGGGTAAAATCGATGACTTTTAGCTGAAAAAATTAAAATTTGAAAATCTAAACAGCTGTAACTTGCATTTGACAGCTTGCCTTCATCAAGAAGCCTCCAAGCACTCTATATAAACATCATTCCTCCAAGGATTCATGCATGCTTTTTGATGTTTTAAGATTGAATATTTTATTGAAGTTAGTATTAGTTTTGTAAACAATAGAGGGTTTTAGATACAAGTAAGAGTGTAGAAAAAAGATCAATTCTTGTTCTTGAACTTGTATTAATTGAGTTCTAGTCTCTATCTTGAGAAAGGAGTGAATCAGGATTTCAAGGAAAAAATACAAGGAGTCTTAAGGAAGTTTTTCTCCAAATCAAGAACTAGAGTTTGCTCTTTCTTGTTCTTCATGTTTTCAATTAATACATATTGTGTTTTTACTTTAAATATGAGTCACTAAACTCTTTTTAGTGTTAGTCCCTTGTATTGAGTTTATTATGGAACACTTATCGCTCACTTGATTTAACTAAGTTTACTTTTGATCATTTTATTATCTTTAATCTTAATGCTTTAATTATCTGACCAATAATTAATTGAAGTGAGATGTTGTGTGATGAAACAAGAGTGAAAACACAATATTAGTCCATAGAGATAATAATCTTAAGGAAGTTTTTCACTTAGAGATAATGTTAAACACTTAAGAGGTTAATTTAAAGAATCTCACAAAACTTAATGAATTAATTCAATTACTTATGATCACAAGAGTATACGTAATGATTAAATTGATATTAGCTTTAGTACTTAAGAGACATTTAAGCTTAATTTTAGAGAATCTAACCATTAATCAAAAGAAAAACTGAATTAAAATCAATAATTTAGAAATCTATAATAATTTATAAAGGTGACTTAATCCTAAGTTTCATATCATTAGATTTAATTTCAAGCAATCTATTTTGTTTAAAAGTTCAAATTAATCATAAATCAAAATTTGTCATCCAATAAATAATCAGTTTAATTGTTTACTACTTAGAACAACCCCCTCATGGGAAACGATACTCTACTTACTACTTTATTACTTGATACGACTTATGCACTTTTAGATAGCTAGGCTCGAGTTTTAATAAATTTTTGGCGTCATTGCCGGGGAGGCAACCATTTTGATATTAATAATGTTAAACTGTTATTGCTTTGGATTTTTATTTTTTGTTTTAATTTACTTTTAATTGAAAATTTTTTGATTTATATGTGAAGAAATCCTAAAACAAAATTTGAGCCATATAATTCAAAAATTGAATGACTTTTCAGGAAGAAGAAGAAAGAGAGGGAAGTAAAACAAATAGTGGAAGGAACTTCAGCAGTGAATCTTAAAATTGATCATTTCACCGATTCATCCGACGAAGAATCAATTATGAGAGATCCTCAAAATAAGACACTTAAGCAATATGCTATGCCCTTTGCTCAACTGAGAGCTAGCATAGCTAAACCACATGTTCAAGCAAACACTTTTGATTTTAGCCAGCCCTTATTAACTTAATTCAACAATCAGTTTTTTATGGCTTACCACATAAAGATGCCTATGCTCATATTTTAAATTTTTTAGAAATGTGTGATACTTTTAAAATTAATTGTATATCTGATGATGCTATTCATTTGTGACTTTTTTCTCAAGCAAAGGATTGGCTTACTTCAAAACTACCAGGCACGTTTGCCACATGGGATCAATTAGCCGCAGCTTTTCTTGCGAAATATTTTTCACAAGAAAAAATGGCTAAATTGAGAAATGATATTACAAGCTTTATTCATCTTGTAGAGAAAGTTTGTATGAAGCTTGGGAACGTTTGAAAAATTTGCAAAGAAAATGTCCGCACCATAGAGTCCCTAAATGGCTTTTAATTCAAATTTTCTATAACGGTCTTCATCCAAATATTAAAGAAAAAATAGATGCAGTAGCAGGTGGTGTCATTATGAACAAAACTCCTTCAGAAGCCAATGATTTGATTGAAGAAATGGCAGCAAATAATTACCATTGGACTTCAGAAAGAGGTATGCATAAAAGAGTTGCAGATTTACATGAATTTGATAATTTTTCTTTGCTTGCGGCTAAAGTGGATACAATTGCCAAGAAGTTGGAGCATGTCAATTTGTCATCATCATCTCCAATATGTTAAAGATGTGGAGGAAATCATAAGATGACAGATTGTAGAATTATGGAGCAAGTCCAATTTTTGAAAAATCAAAATAGGAGTCAAAACTTTCAAGAAAATAATTATAAGCCAACATGTAGAAATCATCCAAATTTGTCATGGGGAAACTAAAATAATCCAAAAGCACCTTATCAACCCCATACATGAAAAACCAAAATCAAGGTATCACTTCTTCAGAAAAACCAGGTAATGAATCAGGTTTAGAAAAATTCATCAGAGCAACATCGAAAAGTTTTGATAAAATTGAAAAGTAATATGATAAACTTGAGCAGAAAATTGAACATCTCATGACACAAATAGAAACTTAAAAATTAAGTAGGTCAAATTACGGGTTTGCTCAATACTCGCAACCAAGGAGCCCTTCCTAGCCAAATGAAGATTAATCCAAGGGAACATTACAAAGCTATTACATTGAGAAGTTGTTTACAACTTAAAGAACCTTAACCAAATAAAACTCCAGACTTAGATAAGGAAAAAGAAAAAGAAGAAGAATTTATAAAATCAAAAGCCCCGAAAGAAACTGTTAAACCTTATGTGCCTCCAATTCCTTTTCCTCAAAGATTAAATAAACAAAAATTAGATAAGCAATATGAAAAATTTTTAGAAGTTTTTAAATAACTTCGCATTAATATTCCTTTTGCAGAAGTACTTGTGCAGATGCCAACATATGTGAAGTTTCTTAAAGAATTACTATCTAATAAAAGAAAACTAGAGGACAACGAAAAAACTACGTTAATATAGACCCTTAATTTTGACCCCAATTTGGTAAGGTCCTAATTAAAGAAGGCCAAAATAAATTCGATCCGACTTTAAAAGATTTAAACTTAGTTTATAATTTTTAAATAAGTCAGTTTGGATTAAAAAAGGCATAAATTCAATTGTAAAACCCTAAATCAAGTTGGTTTGGCCCAAATTAAGAGTTTACGGTCCAAGAAATTAAAAAAAATACAACATAACTTAGAGTCGAGACGGGCCCAGGCAGTTTGAGCCTTTGCTCATGTCGACCTGGGCAACCAGTTCGACATGAACAAGGCCTCATGTCGACCTGGCACTCCAGATCTTCATGAACCTTGATATTTTTTAGTTTTTACCGATTGATTTCTGATTTAGCTAGGATTCATTTTTAAACACGGATCCAGTCAATTAGGTTTAGGGATAACGATGAATTGCCTATAAATATAAGTTTAAAAGGCAAGTAAAGGATCAACAATCGGCAATTTTAAGCACGAATTAGCAACAACAATTGAGAATTAACAATTATCTCCAACAACAATCCAGCAACAATATAGACATAGCAATTCAACAATCGAGGCAGTCTCCAGCCAAAAATAAAATTAGTGCATGCAATTTAAACTCTTGGATCAATACATTCAACCTTGGTGGAACCTTCAAATGTAGGTTTAGCTTTCTAATACCATTTTTTTATTCAGTGTTTGAAAATCAACATTTAAGATATTATCGCAGAAGTTAGTTTATTAAATTATTTTATCCAGTTGCTTCATTGTTAACACTCAAGTACATATTTTATAAAACTAAAAACCTAATGTGTAAAACCTAAGCCCAGATCCTAGAAATCCTTAAAATCCTAACTTATTCTGTAAACCCCAAATGCCAGCAATCCTTAAAACCCTAACCTATTCTGTAAACCCTAAAACCAATTTCCCAAACCCTAAATCCAATTTCTTAAACCCTAACCTATTATGTAAACGTAATCTCTAATCCAATAACCCAAAATCTAAACCTTAATCCAAACCCTTATTTTCCTAATTTTTATAAATATAAAACACCAGTTTAAATAGAAACCCTAATCTTATTTTTCTAAAGTCTGAAAACTCTAAACTTGTTTTGAAAATCATTTAGCTTTTCGGACCGCTGTATGCGCGATGCCTTATATTTCGTTAAGGGGGTTAATGTTTGCTTATGGATTGTGCCCTTTTTTGTGATTTCATTATATTTAAACTTTAATTTATTATTTTTATGATAATTAAAATATATGTTTGGATTAATTATTATGTTTGGATGGTTTAATTGGTTAATTGTTTATTTGGAGTTGTAAAAGACATATTTCTATTTTGTGTGTGCCTTATTTATTTAATTTGCTTATTTAATTTTATTTATATTTGGAGGCCAATGTAAGGGGCATGTTTTCACCAATTGGTGGGTGTCCCATCTTGTTTATCTTCTTTTATTTTTATGGACTTAGATATTATAAAAGCATGTTTCCATCCTCGGATGAGTGCCAATTTTATTTGAAATTATTTTGATTTTTAATACAATGATTATTTATTTCAATATTTGCATGTAACATGGATAATATCATAATATTTAAGAATTTTATAATATCTAGACCTGAAAAGGTGGCCGATTTCAATGAACCGGACGTTATAGGGGTGCTGGGCCACTTCTCACCTTCCCCATGCATACCTAACTTTTTGAACCCATTAAGGGATTGGAGATTACTTAGGAATCGAGTCATCCGCCCCTTTCTTTTTTCCCGCCTATCCGGGTGGTGACTTCATTTTCTTCGGATTTAAGCCCATGTTCTCTAAGGCCATGAGCCTAACCGAGTCGAAGTCGTAAGAACTATTCCACCGGGAGTAGGGGTAAAAATTTCCTCTCACAGTTAACAGAAGAGTACAGTGCAGTGATTCAAAATAAGCTTCCGTCAAAATTAAAAGATCCAAGGAGTTTTTCTATACCTTGCACCATTGGTGAAGTTGATTTTTATAAAGCATTATGTGATTTAGGAGCTAGTATTAATCTGATGCCTAGTTCTATTTGCAGGAAACTTTGCTTCACGCAGTTACAACCAACAATAATGTCTCTTCAATTAGACGATCGTTCAATAAAATATCATGTTGGCATAGTTGAAGATGTTCTTGTTAAAGTATATAAAGTTTACATTTCAGTAGATTTTGTGATTTTGGAAATGGACAAGGACGTCGAGATTTCACTCCTTTTAGGAAGACCATTTTTTGCTACACCTGGAGCCATGATTGATGTTCAAGGAGGAAAGCTTACTTTTCAAGTAGGAGAGCAGAAAGTGGAATTTAACCTGACAAAAGTAGCAAAACATCTAGTATTTTTAGATGATTGTTTTCTTATTGATGGTATAGATGAATGTGTTCAACAAACATGTGAACAAACAAATGATGATTCTTTGGAAAAATGTCATGTACAACTTTCTACATCAGAAGATGAAAACAAAGAAGTAACTGCTTATGCTTTAACATTTCAACAGAATCCACTCATGAACTTTCAAAAATTTGAACCTCTTGGAAAAGGTAGGACCTTACCACCTCCTTCTATTGAAAAAACACCAGATCTAGAATTAAAACCTCTTCCAAATCATCTCAATTATGCATATCTCGAATCCAATAATACTTTGCCTATTATTGTTAGTGCTAATTTGTCTGAAATTCAATTAAGTCAAACCTTAGATTTGATTAGAAAATATAAGAAAACAATAGGTTGGACTATATTTGATATTAAAAGAATTAGCCCTTCAATATGCATGTATAGAATATTACTGGAAGAAAATTCTAAACCTGTGATAGACCAATAAAGACGATTAAATCCAAATATGAAAGATGTAGTAAAAGCAGAAGTGACTAAGCTTTTAGATGTAGGAATTATTTATCAAATTTCTGATAGTTCTTGGGTAAGTCCTATACATGTGGTTCCAAAGAAGGGGGAATGACTGTTGTAAAAAATAAAGATAATGAATTAATCCCTTCGAGGATAGTCACTGGATGTCATATTTATATAGAATATAGAAAATTGAACAAAGCTACTTGCAATGATCATTTTCCTTTACCATTCATTGATCAAATACTTGAGAGACTTGCAGGTAATACTAATTTTTATTTATTAGATGGATATTCATGTTATTTTTAAATTCTTATAGCGCCGAAAGATTAAGAGAAGACAATATTCACATGTCCATATGGCACTTTTGCTTATCACAGAATGCCTTTTGGACTATGCAATGCACCAGTAACCTTTCAAAGATGCATGATGGCTATATTTTCAGATATTGTCGAATTTATTGTTGAAATATTTAAGGATGACTTTATTGTTTATAGTTTCACTTTTGATACTTGTTTACAACAATTGGAATATGTACTTAAACGATGTGAAGAAGCTAATCTTATTCTAAACTGGGAAAAATACTATTTTATGGTAGAAGAATGCATTATTCTTGGACATAAAGTTTCCAAAAGAGGAATTGAAGTGGATCGAGCAAAGATTAAAGTTATAGAAAGACTAACACCACCAACCAATGTTAAGGGAGTTTATAATTTTTTAGGACATGTAGGGTTTTATAAGTGTTTTATAAAAGATTTTTTAAAAATTGCTAAACTCTTATGTGAATTACTGAATAAGGATGTTGTCTAATTTTTTCTAATGAATGTTTAATTGCCTTTAATTGGTTAAAAGCAACATTGATAACAACTCCTATTATTTCACCACTGGATTGATCTTTACCATTCGAGCTCATGTGTGATGTAAGTGATTATGCCATTGGAGCTATGTTGAGTTAAAAGAAAGATAAGAAGAGTTATGCCATTTATTATGCAAGCCGAACTCTTGATGATACTCAAATTAATTATGCTACAATAGAAAAAGAAATGTTTGCTATAATTTTTACTCTTGACAAATTCAGATCTTATCTTTTAGGATATAAGGTTATTGTTTATATTGACCATGCAACAATCAAATACCTTATGAGCAAGAAGGAAGCCAAACCAAGGTTGATTAGGTATATTTAGCTTTTTCAAGAATTTGATCTTAAAATCAAAGATAAAAATGTCATTACGTGTGACTATCTCCATTATAGAAAAATAAGAAAAAAAATTACCAGAAATGGGCTTTCTACATATGCATCATCCAAAACAATGATTTTTATCAGCTGTAGCAATGAAAGCAACTTCATAAAAGTCAAAATCCATCTATTCCCAATCTCTAGTAAAAAAAAATTGATGCATTTATAATCTTCTGTTAATTGTATTAATGGATCCTCCAATTAGAAATAATGAGAGAACTCATAAAGTCATTAATAGGAGCTCTAATACACATATACATAAATTATAGCACTAAATTACCTTATTGCCTGGAGCTAAAAATCTAGTAGCAGATCATCAGTCACGATTAGAGAAGTATATGGACAAGGATGTTATGCCTATTAATGAATCATTCCCTCATGAATAGTTTTTCTCTGTTAAAACTTATATCCCCTGATATGCTGATTTTGTGAATTATTTGGCAGGTGGTATACTTCCATCAGAATTGACTTATGCTCAACGAAAGAAATTGCTTACTGATGTTAAACATTACATGTGGGAGAAGCCTTTATTGTTTAAACATTGTGGGGATGAAATAATTCATAGATGTGTCCCAGAAGAAGAAATAAAAACTATTCTAGAATTTTGTCATTTAAAAGAATGTGGGGGTCATTCTAGCATATCTAAGATTGTTGGCAATCTGAATTTTTCTAGCCAACTATATATAAAGATGCCAAAAATTTTATTCAATCTTGTGATAGATGTCAACAGGTAGGTAATATTTTCAAAAGAAAAGACATGCCACTTAACACAATTCCAGATGTTGAATTGTTTGATGTTTGAGAAATTAATTTTATGGGACCATTTCCACTATCATTTAATAATCAATATATTTTAACAACTATAGATTATGTTTCAAAATGGGTTGAAGCCTTAATAAGTCCAACAAATGATTTCAAAGTCGTAACTAGTTTTATTACGAAAAATATTTTCACTCGATTTGGAGTTTCTAGGGCTATAATTAGTGATGGGGGTACTCATTTTTGTAACAAGAGTTTTGATGCTATTCTTAGGAAATATGAAGTACACCATAAGGTGGCGACACATTATCACCCTTAAACTAGTGGAGAAGTGAAAATATCTAATAGAAAACGTAAATGAATCTTGAGGAAAACAGTGAGCAATTCAAGAAAAGATTGGTCGATTAAGTTGGATGATGCTCTTTGGGCTTATAGAATAGCCTATAAGACTCCAATTGGTATATCACCATATAGACTTATCTTTGGGAAAGTGTGTCATTTAACAATTGAATTAGAACATAAGGCATATTGGGCTATTAAGCAACTAAACATGGATTGGAATAAGGCCAGACAAAAGCGTCTTTTACAATTAAGTAAGTTAGACGAGATTAGATTTCAGGCTTATGAAAATGCCAAAATTTATACAGAAAGAACTAAAATGTTGCATGGTAAATTTATCAAATTAAAGCAATTATGTGAAGGACAACAAGTTTTATTGTACAATTCACGATTAAGACTCTTTCCTGAGAAGCTTAAGTCTCGTTGGTAGGGACCATTTAAAGTTGTGAAGGTTTATCTTTACGGAGCAATCGATATACAAAATCAAAGAGGAGAAATCTTCAAAGTAAATGGCCAACAATTGAAATCTTATTTCATTGGTGATCCAATATATGTCCGGACCGTCTATCACTTTAGTACATGAGCATTCAACTGGGGAATATCGAGCTATCGATAATAAACCTAATGCTTGTTGGGAGGTAACCAATTTTCTTTTCATTTTATTCTTTTTAATTGATTTTCTTTTCAAATTTTTGAATAATGTTGTTTGATTTTTGTTTTGTAGGTGATTTAAAGTGCAAAACCACAAGAATTTGAAGAAATAAAGGTGTCACGACCATGGTGAATAATCTCCATAGTCATGTGAATCAATTTGAAGTTGTACAAATGGCAACAAGGAAAAAATTTTGAAGAAACAGAAAAGAAATGAACCCTATGACCGTGGCCTATTAAGAGCCACGACCGTAGGTTTGATGTTGAGACTGCCAATATGAAAACATAAAGGAAAATAAAAGAGGCGGAGGCAAAACCAATCCCACGACTGAAGCTGCCAATGAAGGAGAACACAAGAAAACTAAAGTGACAGAAGCAAAACCAAAACCACAACCTTGGCCTCCCAAGGTCCACGACCGTGGTAATCCATGCAAAAACATCTTTGACCAGTCAACTTACTCTCCATGACCGTGGCCCTCCAGACCTATATAAACATTTTATTTTTCTCTCTCCCTTCACTTTTTAAAGCCCTGACCGCTCAAGTTTAAAAACCATGCCTAAAACCTCTCAACCCACGACCAAAACTGTATTTTTTCACTCAATTTTCTTCAAATCTTCTTTATTTTCATCAAATCAAACAATAAAATGGTTAGAAGTAAGACATTTGCCAAGAAATCAACAGGTGACGGATTAAGGGAGGCAGATCTAAGACAAGACGATAAGAAGGATCATCATCATCTTCATTAACACCTTCTCCACCATCATCTCTAATACCTCAAGGACCACGCATTTATCCGGAAATTCATTTATGTGATGAAGAACATCGAAAAGGTACCATAATTTGAATTCCCAAAAAATTATTCCTTCTAGATTCATTGATGGTAATGTAATTAGGAAATTGAGGTGGAACGATTTATTGCTTAAAATATTCAATGATGTGTAATGGATCATATTTGCTAGTATGTGTTACCCGACTTATGCAAAATTAACCCTAGAATTCTTAAGTAGTTTTCGATTTATTCCACCAGATATCAATATTGTCCATAATGGTAAAGTAGAATTTAGGTTAGCCAACTAAAATTATAATTAGTTCATTGTTGAATTTGAGCATGCTTTGGGATTAGTAGAACTACAGGGTACTCATGAAAGAACTACATGGTACTCATGGACTAGACTAGGGGGCATAAGAAGGTTTAATAGTAAAATATCTAGAACCTCTAATTTTACAAACCTGTTTTATCATTATATAAATGTTGTTTTATCAAACACACTTTTTGAGAGAGGGGAGAGCCAATGCATCATTAATTCTAAAGAGTTGTATTTCTTTTATTGTGCCACGGAAGAAACTGTCTTTAATGTTAGTGGTTTGCTAAGAGGTGCAAGAAAGTAGTTAGGCAAAGCGATAAGATTATCATTGGGGGAATGATCATAAAAATTATTATATATCTTAATATAAGATTTTATCACCTTGTACCCATCCCGAGTAAACTTACCATTGATATGAGTGCTGTCTTAGCCATGAGATTAGCAAGAAAAAGAAGAAACCATTATAAAATTTTAGGACCGCTAGATGTCGATGTTAATATTGAAATAGATGAATTATTTGGAGAAGGGGGTGATTTTGAGGAACCAAAAGATCAACCACAACTTCATCCTTCTGAGGCTAGTCCATCAGCTCCACGTCCACCTTCTGAGGTCGGTCCATCTGCTCTACCACTATGCACATTTGATTATATTGCTAATAGAATTGATTCTTTTGAAAATGAGATGAACCACATGAATGCAGTCTGGGAGCAGCGCTTTGACAACATGGAGCAGCAGTTTGGAGGAGTTGAGCATGAAGTGCGAACTATTTCAACTCAGATGATGGGCCTTAGTGAACAGTTCAATACCTTCTTTGCTCAATTCGGACTATACTATCCACCTCCACAGCAACCCCCTCCACCTGGTGATGATTCTGATGTCGGAGACCACTGAGGACAATGGTGATTCAAGTTTAGGGGAGTTTACCCTCGAAATTATTGATTTTATACAAACTTATGGTTCTTTTTAATGTGTGGTATTCTAGTTTAATTTGTGTTAATATGTTTTAAGAATACTTATGTTTTTATTTTATGTTGTTTTAATTTATGGAATATTTAATGTTTTGAAGTTGGATAATTATTAAGTTTGGTTTAATATATAATTTTGTATGATTGTTCTTTTAAGAAATTTATAACTATATTATTTCCTTATATGTTATTTTACATGTTAAATTTTTCAATTAAAATTTTGAAATTTTAAGATTAAGATTTGGTAGAATAATAATACCTTATAATTTTTAACCAAATGAGCTCTTCAAATTAATTAAAAGTGATTAGTTATTGAATTTTAGATTAAGTTTATATTCTTTCTTACTATTACTTGCCTAGGCCTCGAACATGTTTAAAAGAGCTTTTGAGATAAAATTGAACCTTGCTATGTAACACCCTTATACCCCATATACGTATCGTACATACGCCCATCATATGTAAAATACACATATAAAGTATAAAGATGCCATAACTCGGTTTAATAAAAAAATTTTCCTTTCCAATTTAAAATCTCAAACACATTAAAATGTATATTTAAATAGTAATAAAATATTCTTTCTTAATTATAAATTATAAAATAAGCATTTTATATGAAAATCTCTAAAAAAAATTTGCCAGAGTTTTGTCTATAATTTAGAAAATTCCAAAATTCAATCAAACATGGCCTACACAAAAACACTCCCAATATATAATACATCACACATTTCTCCAATACTTCTCAATTTCTTCATATTTTCTCAAAATATTTATACATATGTATATATATATATCAAAAATACATATAAAATTTCACTTCACACAAATTATCCAAAATATTTTTTATAATTTACAATATATACACTCCAAAAATATAACATAATATATATAATATCAAAATGTACTTTAAGATAAAATATATACATGCTGGCAAATGGCTATGATATCGAAGAAGTAGCAAAAACAACTCAATACATAATCTCAAATCTATACCCGACCAGGTCTAGAAAAACTCTCCGGCTCTACCGGATTACCCGTGTCACTTGTGCGATAAATTACAATGGCGCTAAGCTAAAAGTCTAGCGGTACAAACTTTGATAATAATAAAATTTTAATACAATGTCAATGTATAATGCATTTATATGCTATGTCACAATGTGACATTCAATTTCACTTTTAATCATAATCTTCCATCTTTATATAATTCAATAAACACATACACAAGTATGGGCCCAAACACACTAACATATCATTTAAATCTCAGAGTTACTGTTTGGTCTATGTTGACACCAAGTGCCTAGCCCTGAAGGCAAATCATATATCAGTGATGCCAAGCGTCTAGCCTCAAAGGCAAGTCATAAATCAGCGATGCATAGTATCTAGCCACGAAGCAAATAATGAGAATAACCTCATAGGCATGCTGCCAATCACAGAACTCTGAAAATTGAATAATATACTAGGCACACAAATATTACATGTTTTTCATAATCATTTTTTTTCTTATCACATTGTCTCAATTCTTATTCATATCGATGTCATTTCATCATATCTCATTATTTCATCATAATTTATCTCATTCACATTAAAAACATATCACCCAAATAATTTAGGTCATTCTCACATAATACACATAATTCACATTTTATTCATTTTAGCCATTAATAATGGCTTTTCATAATGCATATAATGCATACATAACAATTCACATATCATAGTACAATGTTCATGAATGTTTAATGTATCAAGTATCTTAACACATTTTTCATAAAAAATGTGTTAAGCCCAATATAATTCAATTATACCTCATTTATCAAGAGTTTGTATATACCTCAATAAGCTCTCAAAAGCAAGCTAAAAATCTCCTACCAAACTTCACATCCAATTTTTTCTTCAACACTAGAGTTGGGCAATCTACTATCTTTCAATGTCTATACCAAATATGATCAAACACAATCATTTAATATTATATTTTAAGGCATTACAAGCATCAAACCTTAATTAAATCTCACTCCTATAAAATTTCTAAAACTAAGCCTAACCTTACTTTAACATTGAACTTCCATTATAATCCATTTAAATTAGTATTTTAAGTTTATTTATATTATTAAAAACATATTATAAAATTTTTTAATTATTCACATTCAATAAACATACATTCTTTAAACCAAATCCTAAAATGTCATAACCTTCATCAATGAAGGTTCTTCATTCCAACTCATTCCAATTATTAATCCAAGCTTAATTCCATCACTAATATCATTTAATAACATGATTTAAACATTAAAATCAAACAACTAACCATTCTTTAAAAATTTCCTTTCCAAAATCCTAAATCAACACTACCTCATCCAATCTCTAACCAAACTTAACCAAATCCATCCTTTGACTTTAAAATCCTTGTTTATGTATCAAAACAACACATTTGAAATCAAATTGTACAATTAAAACATAGGATTTCAAAGGTTCATATGTTTCATAACCCTAAATTCTCTCTCTTCACCCAACTCAACTCAAACTTAACCATTTCTTCAATCCAACTTAAAAATCATTAATGACTACTCAAAATAAATTCATACATACCCAATTAGGCAATTAAATCATGCTATCACAATAACCCAAACTCAACATATTCATATAGCCATGGAATTCTAAGGAAGAAGTTAGAAAACTTACTATTTCAAGAGAAAAATCACTAAAACTTTACTTAAAATCTTGAATTCCTCTCAATTAATGGTTCTTGGAAGAAGAAAAAGCTTGGGTTTGGATGGCTATGGAGTTCGGCCTACAAGGAAGAAGAAGAAGAAGAAGACCAACTTATGATTTTCTCTTTCTTTCCACTTTTATTTTGACCATATATAATATATTTTATTATGTTTTTAATTAATTAATTATTTATTTATTTAATAAAAATCAAAAATAAATTATTTTTAAATTATTTAAATAATTTTAATTTTCTAAAGTATATTTATAAAATTACCTATTGACTTTGACTTTTCTTTTAAAAATATTGACTTTTAGCTGACTTTATATATATTATGTATATTTTATATATATTTCATATATACATTCCACTTTTTTTACTTCTAAACCTTCTATTTTACATTTAAATTATCTATTTAATTTATCCAATTTAATTTTAATTTATTTTATTTAATTTTTAAAAATTAGGGATGTTACATGCTAAGTAAAAAGGAAAAATGATTTAGACATTGTTTGTAGAACTAAATTCTTATACCCACCAATTTTAACATTGCCCCTAGTTGTACCATTTTGAGCCTAAATTTTTTAGCTTGAGATTTTCTTTAATTTGATAAGCTATATAAACTGCCCTTTTTGAGGTTAATTATCTTTTAAAAATTTTCTCAAAATCAAATTGTTCATTTATGAAGATAACAAGTTTATAATAAGAGACTCCTAAGTTTAAAGTTTGGGAGAATATATGAGTATTTATTACTTATTCAATATATATGTAAAAAAAAGAGTAAAATAAGATAAAAATAGATAAACTCCCCTAGAGGAGAGAAAGGAGTCAAGAAAGGAGCAAAACATCTAAGAATCCTCTACAACAAGCTACAAGTAAAGAAATTTTTTGAAAGATACTTAGCCTATTTCATTTAAACCTTATGTTAGCATTCACCTTTATAGACCTCATTACAAGCCTATTAAAGACCTTTTATTTACCCTTGAATTAGTGAGTTCTATTAGTGGATAAAGCTCAATAAGCATGCATATGAGACTAAGTTAAGTTTGCAATAAAAAGAATATTTGATTATCTATAGTTTAATGATTGATTGCAATTAATTAAATTCTTAAGCAAAGGAGGTAAGAATGAAGGAGGTAAATTTATAATGCTATATAGTAACATGAAATTTTGAAGTTTTAATTATTTAAATTTTTGCATATAAATTAACATATAAAAGAGATTTATAGTACTAAACTTCAACTACTTAAGATAAGAAATAATTTAAGTTTGGGTAAGTTTGATAGAGTAAAAATTTGATCAATATTTTATGTAATTCTAACCATGGTTTTAATTATTTTTCAATTGAATTTGATGAATTTTGTTTGGTTGAGTTAGAATTATAGTGTTTAAGCTTTGGAAGGCAAAATTCGGGATTTTTAATGATTAGTGTTGCAAAATCAAATAAAAGAAAGCAAAAATGAAGGAAGAATCAAAAGGCCATGCTACCATTTACAACTGAAAAATGGTTCAAAATAGTCTAAACAAGCCCAGACCATAACCATGGCATCTATATGCCACGACCGTGGGGTAGAAATTGATGACTTTTAGCCGAAAAAATTAAATTTTGAAGATCTAAGCAGCTGTAACTTGCATTTGACAGCTTGCCATCATCAAGAAGTCTCCATTCACTCTATATAAACACCATTCCTCCAAGGATTCATGCATGTTTTTTGATGATTTAAGATTGAATCTTAGATTGAAGTTAGTATTAGTTTTGTAAACAAAAGAGGATTTTAGATACAAGTAAGAGTGTAGAAAAAAGATCAATTCTTGTTCTTAAACTTGTATCAATTGAGTTCTAGTCTCTATCTTGAGAAATGAGTGAATTAGGGTTTCAAGGAAGAAATTCAAGGAGTCTTAAGGAAGTTCTTCTCCAAATCAAGAACTAGAATTTGCTCTTTCTTGTTCTTTATATTTTCAATTAATAAATATTGTGTTTTTACTTTAAATATGAGTCACTAAACTCTTTTTAGAGTTAGTCCCTTATATTGAGTTTATTATGGAACACTTATCGCTTACTTGATTTAACTAAGTTTACTTTTGATCATTTTGTTATCTTTGATCTTAATGCTTTGATTATCTGGCCAATAATTAATTGAAGTGAGATATTGTGTAATGGAGCGAGAGTGAAAGTACAATATTAGTCCATGGATATAATAATTTTAAAGAAGTTTTTCACATAGAGATAAGGTTAAACACTTAAGAGGTTGATTTTAAGAATCTCACAAAACTTAATGAATTGATTCAGTTACTTATGATCACGAGAGTAGACGTAAGGATTAAATTGATATTAGCTTTAGTACTTGAGAGAGACTTGAGCTTAATTTTGGAGAATCTAACCATTAATCAAAAGGAAAACTGAATTAAGATCAATAATTTAGAAAATCCATAATAATTTATAAAGGTGACTTAACCCTAAGTTTTATATTATTAGATTTAATTTCAAGTAATATGTTTTGTTTAAAAGTTCAAATTAATCATAAATCAAAATTTGTCTTCCAAATAATAATCAGTTTAATTGTTTAGTACTTAGAACAACCATCTTCGTGGAAATGATACTCTACTTATCACTTTATTACTTGATATGACATGTGCACTTGCAGATAGCTAGGCTCGAGTCCTAACAGGATGAGTCACCAATTGACATCTCCATACTCACCTCAATAGAATGGAATTTTAGAAAGAAAGAATAGAATAATAGTTGAAATGGCTAGGAGTATGATGGCTGATAAGAAATTTCCATTCAGATTTTGGAAACAATCAGTTAATACTATTGTATATTTGTTAAACAGATTACCATCAAAGGCTATGGTGGAAAAAATACCAATTGAAGCATGGAGTGGCGTAAAACCTACTGTTAAGCATTTGAAGCTTTTTGGTTTAATCTATTACATACATGTTCCAACTGTGAAAAAAACTAAATTGGATCAAAAGACTGAACTTAGAATTTTCTTGGGTTATATAGAAATGTCCAAAAGCTATAGAGAATGCAATCATCAAACTCACAAAATATTAGTAAGCAAAGATATAGTGGTGGATGTAGACTCATATTGGAATTAGGAAAAGAGTCATATAGAAAGGGATGACAATTGGAAAAGAAGTTCATCACTTCCAACTCTTCAAGTAAAGGTTTCAACAACTGAAATTGATAAAAGTAAGTATGATAATTCCTCAATAGACTCACCTGCATTCAAGATAAAATCCTTGTCTGAGATTTATGAAAGATTTAACTATGTTGTTATGGAAACAGGCTCATTAAATGAAGTAGTTATGTATGAGGAGTGGAGGCAAGCTATGAAGGAAGAAATAAAAATGATTGAGAAGAACAACACTTGATGTCTTGTAAGTAGACCAAAACACAAAAACACCATTGATCTAAAATGGGTGTTTAGAACTAAATTGAATCTTGAAGGATAAATAAAAAAACCAAAAGGCTAGATTCATTGTTAAAAGATATTCACAACAAGCTGGTATTGATTATAATGATACATATTCACCTATTGCAAGACATGAAACTATAAAGCTTCTCTTAGCCTTAGCAGCTCAAAAGATGGTGAGTATTCCATTTAGATGTCAAATAAGCTTTTCTTAATGGAGAGTTAAAGGAAGAACTGTTTGTGGAACAACCAAACGGTTTTGAAGTCCATGGTGATGAAGACAAAGTGTACAAATTAAACAAGGCCTTGTAGTTTCTTAAGCATACTCCCATAGCAAAGTTGACTCACATATGGCTATATGTGATTTTGTCAAAAGTGAAAATGGAGCCACCATATTAGGAAATTTGATCCAATAAAGTTGCTAATTGTATCCATTTATGTAGATGATATGCTATAATAGGAAATGATGCTTCAATAATCAATGGATTCAAGAAGGATATGGAGTCCATTTTTGAAATGCAAGACCTGGGACATGTTGGGCACTTTCTTTGAATGAAAATCAACCAATCCAATTTAGGAATTTTCATCTTTCAAAGAAAGTATGCACTGGATATGCTAAAAAAAATTCAAGATGGATAGAAGCAAAACAGTTGCAACATCTATGGTACGTAATGAAAAGCTCTCTAAAGTCGATGAAGGAAAAGATGCCAATCTAAGCTATTACAAGAACTTGGTGGGAAGTTTGTTGTATTTAACATCATCTAGACCATATTTAATGTATGCTGCAAGTGTATTATCTAGGTTTATGTAAGCACCAGGGCAAGTTCACTTAGGTGCAGCTAAAAGGGTATTAAGGCGTGGGAAAGGGGCTATAGATTTTAGTACTTAGTATACCAAAATCAATGATGCTACATTAATTGGATACTCAAATAATGATTGGATTGGGTGTCTTGATGAAATGAGGAGCTCCACATGTTATATTTTTTCAATTATCTTTTTGAAAAAATATAAATTGTGGTGCTTCTATTATTAAATCTTGATTTTCTATTTTTTTTTGTTTATTTTCTAATCTTCCTGAATGTTGGTACTTTTTTTTGAATCTTTTGGGTTTCTATATGAATTTTTTGAATTTATAATTTATTTTATAGGTTTTTGGATGAATTTTTTTAGATTTTTTGAGTTTATTGATTATTTTATTTAATTATTATAAAATAAATAATAATATAAATTATTATTTTAAAATAAAATTATTATTTTAATAGCGTTAATGTATTATTGTTGGAGAGGGGTTTAGAAAGTTGATTTTTTAAAATCTATATACAATTAGCTCAAAATTTTTGAAAGACTAATGTGTCCATTCGCAAAAATATAAAGATATTTGTACATTTTCCTTTTATTTTAGCAAATTTTATCTTTTTATAGATCCAAAATACTTATATTTTATAAATATTTTTATATTATAGAATTAATACCTATTCAAAATTTTTTAAAAATAGTTTTAAAATTCCTTGATACCAAGAATGATCTATATATGCATATATGTAGAGGATAAATTATATCAGTCATCTCTCAGAGATGTACAATTTTCCATTTTTGTCCTCCATCTTTAATTTGTTATGTTGGTGTCTCTTAGATATCCAATTTTAAACGACTGTCATCTTTTTGTTCATCAGCTATTTAAAAATAGAAAACTAACGTAGAGTCAAATCATGTGCCACGTTAGCCCTTAAACTGAGGTGGCATGGCAAACTATATAGATTGCCACATCATTTTAAAATTCATTAAATTATAATCATATAAATTCATCCTAAAAACAAGTAGATGTAGAGGGTTTGAATTCTGGACCTGATATATAAAAGACCAAAGCTTTTAGCATCAAAGCTAAATTCATACCTTATTTATAAGATTATTTTATTTATATTTTAACTATTAGTTTCTAAAAAATTGTAAAAAAAAATAATTTTGTTCAATAATTAAGTAAAATTCATTAATTAAATTAAACAAAATTTATTATTTAAATTAAATTCATTAATTAAACTAAATTTATTAATTAAATTAAACAAAATTTGTTAATTAAATTAAACGAAATTTATTATTTAAATTAAATTCATTAATTAAACTAAATTTATTAATTAAATTAAACAAAATTTGTTAATTAAATTAAGAAAAATTTATTAATTAAATTAAATAAAAATTATTAATTAAATTAATTAAAATTTATGTATTAAATTAAAAAAAATTAATTAAATTTATTAAATTTATTAATTAAATAAAATTCATTAATTAAATCAAATAAAAGTTATTAATTAAATAAAATTTATAATTTAATTAATAAATTTTATTTAATTATTGAATAAAATTATTTTATTTTTTTACAATTTTTTAAAAACTAATAGTTAAAATATAAATAAAATAATCTTATAAATAAGGTATGAATGAAGCTCTTATTTTAATAGCTTTGGCCTTTTACACATGAGTTCTAGGGTTCAAACTCCCTAAACCCATGTAAGTTACTTTCACTTGCCACCTCAATTCAAAAGTTGACCTAGCGTATGATGTGATGTCATGCCAGCTTTTCGTTAAAATTTTCAATGATTGATGGACGAAAAAATAATGGTAATATAAAATTGGATATTTAAAAGACACGTGACAAATTAAAGATGGAGGAGGACAACCAAAAATTAGACATCTGAGAAATGATCAATGTAATATATATATATATATATATATATATATAACTTATAACATTTCCCTTGGTGAGGAGGAACCATAAGAACATATACAATGAATCCTTTGCATTGGGTTTACAACTGTCGTCATTGCATGCGACACAAAGTTTTGTTTGTTTAGTTGGTTGGTTGGTCTTTAAATAATTATTGTTTAGGCTAAGAATGGCTTCTTACTCCACTATTTCTTGAGTCTATGTATTAATATCTTATGTATGATTATGAATCTAATAATTCATGAATTTCATACATCAGGTTCATTGAACATGGAAT
The DNA here is from genome assembly GCA_947685225.1 of Garcia nutans. Classification (NCBI taxonomy): domain Eukaryota; kingdom Viridiplantae; phylum Streptophyta; class Magnoliopsida; order Malpighiales; family Euphorbiaceae; genus Garcia; species Garcia nutans. Next base: position 39,853 of record CANTUV010000073.1, read on the forward strand.
CTTAACTGATATTTTTTTTAGTTTTAAATAAATTTTAATTTCAATAAAATTTTACGATTTATTATTTTAAAATTTGTTGGCCAATATTACTTCAACAAAAACTTATTGAATGACACTGTTGTATAGCAAAACTAACAATGTCAGAGATTTGCAATTGCAGCCCCAAGTTAAACATACTTTTCAGCTGGATAATAAATTTAAATTTGAGTTTTATATTTTTTATATTAAAAATAATAAATCATTAATGGATTTTTATATATTTGCAAAATTAATTCACCATTCAATTGGATAATTAATTTAAGTATTATATAGTTTTAAATACCTAACAACCTCAAGTAACCAAATTATTTGTAATTTTAATTAACATTTTTTTAAGAAAAAAAATTAATTTTCATGAACTCGTCAAGGCATTCCAAAATAAAATTACATGCAACTAACAAGTGTAGATAAGAGTTTTTAGAAGAAGAAGATATTGTGAGATATGCATTATAGATGTGCGGCAGCAAAGTTTTGTTTAATTTTCATTTTGGAAAATACGCTACTTTGAAAGGTGTTTATTTAAGTTACTAAATATTTTCTAATTCTAAAAATATACATTTAATATATTAAAAATATATAAAAACTTTATTTTATTTTTGAAGAAAAAATTGATATATAATGTAAATATTTTCTCTAAAGTTTTTTTATGTCGACATTTAGGTCTTTTTAGATATATATTTGGGAAAAATACATTGTATTTCACTTTTAAATTTTTTCAAAAATATCTTACAATTTTTTTTATATTTTTAATATAATAGATGTATATTAAATGTATATCTCTAAAAAGAGGTACGCTTATATGTATATCTTTGAAAGTGGTAATTTTTGAAATTAAAATTTGAAAATAAATATTTAAAAAAAATGAGTATTTTTAAAAAATATTTTTATTTTTTAAGGAAACCGAATACCTCATTTTAACTTTCCTTTTGAATTTTTTGGCTATTTATTTTTGATAACTTTTTATTTTTATATATATAATTTTTTTAAGTTTTATTTATTATTTTACAATTTTTGGTTTCTAACAGGTTTTTTTGTTTTCTCAATTTATTTGTTTCTTTTCTTTTCGTCATTTTTTCTTTTCATTTGGCATTGCTTTTTTTTGTTTTGTTATTATTTTCTACTATAGTTTTTTCTATTACACGGGTTTTATCTTTTCCTTCCTTTTTTTTTTTAATTCTAGTTCTTCAACTATAATGTTAGAGTCTTTTTTTTTTTGAACTGTAATATATTTATATATTCGATAAAATATTGCAAATAATATTTTTCTTTTGTAAATTTTTTCTATTATTCATTTCAATTTATATTTTCTAAATGAGTAAATCCTCTTTCTTTTAAATTAGGTTCATTGCATTTTTTATTGATTTGTGTTTGTATTGATTGTAATAAATGAGTGTTGTATAAGTCAAACAACATATGCATAATATATAAAATATAATTAATATATAAAGGCTATAATATAATATATATATATATATATACATAATATCTACACGATATTTATATTATAACTAAGCAATATATAAAAGCTGAAATACAATACGTACGCAACACTTATATAACATTTATATAACATATACAATGTAATCAATTAACATAAAATCTGTACATATTTTTCACTTGAAATATAATATATATGTAACATCTTTACAATATCTACCCAATATCTACATGATATATGCACTCTAATTAAGCAATATATACAATCTGTATAAATTTTTTCACCTAGAATTCAACATATATACAACATAAACTTTATAATTAAATAACATATAAAGGTTGTACAAAAGTTATACATATTTTTTCACTTAGAATACAATATTTATAGGACATCTACACAATATATATACAATATCTATACGACATCTGTAATACTCATAGTTTTATTAAGCATAATTAAATAAATAATTTGGAAGAGTTAAGTAATGTGTTGGAATGAGTAAATGCTTAATGTATATGTAGGATATATGTTAAATATATATAAAATATAAAATTCACTAAAAAAATGAAAAAGTCAAAAAGTAGAAAAGTGAAAAATCAAAGTAAAAAGTTAAAAAATAAATCAAAAATTAAATAAATTTTTGGTGGAAGAGGAAAATTATGATTTTTAATTATTTTTTAATTAATTATTTAAATATATATATACATATATGGTTAAGGAAAGAAAGAAAGAAAAATAAAACTCTCCTCTTTTTCTTCTTCAAACTCTTGGCCGAATCACCTTTAAAGTGTAATACCCGTATATTTTAAATATCATTAAATAATTAATTAAGAGGGTAGTTAGTATGTTAAAAGAGAAATGCAAGATATATACATAATATATGCATGATATATACATTTTGTACTAAAGGACAAAATGATGTAAAAAGTAAAAAAGTTAAAAGTTAAAAAATATATATAATAAAATAATAATAAATATAATTAAATAATAATAATAATAATAATAAATTAAATGATTTTTTTGGGTAGGAAGAAGCAAAAATATTTATTATTATAATAATTAAATATAATGTAATTATATAAATTTATGAAGGGCAAATTTGGAAATTTGAGTATATAAAATCATCATCTTCTTCCTTCCTTCCTTAGTAATGGCTGAATTTCATATTTAGAGAGAGGGAGAGCTTGGCTTCATTGTACAATTAAAATTTTATAAAAATAACTAAGGATTTAAGGAGGTTTTGAAGAATAATTAAGTATTAGGCATGTATTTTCTAAATTTAAGAAGCTTTCTATGAGTTTTATGTATATGTGTGATTTGAAGTTTTGATAAGGGTATTTTTAATTATTGAAGTGGGTTGTCTTGAAGTTGTTTTGGTATGTATATGATGATTTTATGGTTGGAAGTTATATATAAATTGATTTTGGTCGGTTTAGGGTTATGTGTAGATTATATATAAATTAGGGTTTTGATATGGGTTGATTTAATTGTTGTAATGAAGTGATTTAATGTTGTTTTAATATATATGTTATGATTTTATGGTTAGAATTTTGATATGGATGAGTTTAGATGAAGTGAGAGTTTATTGTCAAGTTATGTGAAATTAGGGTTTGTGAAGGAGATGTGTATAATTATTGTGTTGAAATATTTTGATGCTATTTTGATATATAAGTAATGATTTTATGGTTAAATATTAAAAATGAGTGGGTTTGGTTGAAGTGTCAATAAGGTAGTAATAGTGAAAATAGGGTTTTTGTGAAATATTGGGTTGAATTGTTGAAATTGATGTTTAATTGAATAATATGAATTAAAATGTAATGCTAATAGTATATTTACACTTATAATATGGTTAAGGAGTGAATAAAGTGAAACTGTCAAATTTAAGAGAGGAAGAGCATGTGAAAAAGTAAGGCTTGGAGGGAGCTTTTGGCTCGATTTTAGAATTATATAAGGTTAGTACATATTTTGATGTTTGTTATTTTAATTATATTGGTTTTGACATAACAAATTGTGAATTATTCAATGTGTTATGTTTTTTTAATGGTTTTCATATGTGATATGCTATGTTTAAAGTGAGGGTGTATAAAATATATGAAATATAAAATGACAATCCATTGAAGAATGACTATAGTAATTGATATGTACAAATTAAGTGATATGAGAATTGTATTTTATGTGATGTGTCATTATATAATATTCTAAAAGAATGATGGAAAAGAGAGTTAAATTGCTAATGTGACTAAAATGACGAGATTATGTGAGTGGTAAATGGGAATGAGGAAATGATATGAAATTAAGGAAAATAGAATGAAAATGGATAATATGTGTTGCATGTTGCCTTGTACAATAGCTAGTTCCAGAAAGTTATTTTGGTACTATTTAGTATGGATAAGTTGGTATCACAGATATTGATACGCGGGGCAAGACATACTGGTGTCATAGATATGATTACGCTGGATGAGACATGCTTATGTCAATGATATTATTACGCCTTCAGCGAAACACGCTGGTGTCATCAAAGACCTATATTGAGATGGACCAAACAATATTTCTGGAACTTGCTTATTGTCTAAAGATATTTGGGCCCATTGTATGTGTATGTTGTGTAATGTTTATATAAATGGTGGTTAAGTATGTGGAAATGAGAAGTTATTTATAAAATGGGGCAAGTTATGAAAAGAGATAAAGTGGATGCTAATCATATACAATTACTTATCCAAAGAGTTGATATTGGTAATACAAATATTAAGTTAGCCTGAGCAAAGTTGGATCATAAAAGTGATATTGAAATAGTTGGATATGTTAATTGTATAGTGGATGTTAGACCTAATGTACATATGAGGTTATGATATATTGACATGTATGTTAATACAATGGTTAGTTGATGATAAATATATGGCAAATAAAATAATAATAATAATAATAATAATAATAATAATAATAATAATAAGTTAAGTGAGATTGTAGAGCAGTTGTATAAGGGTAGGTATATTAAATGTATGTATAATAATTATTATTGTTATTCTTAAATATGTACCACTAAATTGTAGGCTTAGCGCAGTTGTATAAATTATGCAGGTAAGGAGTTGCAAAGTTTAAGGATTTAAGGACTAGAAGTGCCACTAAACCAACCTAGTTTAGAAGGTGTTGCATGCATATATTGCATTTGGTAATCATGTACTCTGGTTTTGTATAACTTACATGTAACATGTGTATGTTAAATGTTTTTTAAAGTTGTTCATGTAAGTATATGTAATTAAGGATGGGTATGTTTTTATAAAGAAGAACATGAATATAAATTAAAATTAAAGGCAGTTTATATGGGAGGAATGTTGGTGATTAATTGCAGAAATTTTTTTGGGAGTGTATTTTTTATACATATTGTGTTTTATCTGTTATTATTGGGATTTATTGAAATTATAGACAAAACTCTAGCGAATTTTTTCTAAAGATTTTTTTTATAAAAGTTTTCTTAAATATTAAATATAAATGTATTTATTTAATAAATTAGTCTTTAAAAAGTGTACTTATTTTATTAATTGAGAATATGAAATTTCCATAGACAATTTTGGTGGCACTCTTATATTCTATATATATACTTTAAGAATTGAAGTATATGTATTGTACGTATATAGGGTATAAGGATGTTACATGAAGTATGGGGGAAGGGTTTTCATCTTCAAATACACCAAATTTCTTAGAGAATTTAAGAAAACAAAGATAGTTTTGGAGAATTTGCAAGAGATAGATAAGTTTCCTTGGATTTTAAAGAAGTTTTGTTTAAATATTTAAATATGTAAAATTTTAATTTTTGATGGAGAATTCAATAAATGATAAAATAGGTTATTTTGAAGTTGTGTGGATATAGAGTAATGATTCTAGGGTAGATAGTAGACATGATTAGGTTTGATTAAGTTTGGAAGAGGTAGTAAGCTAGGTTAGGGTTTTGGTGGAAAATTGGTAGAATTGAAGTAATTGATATTTGATTGGATGAAATAAATAGAAATATATTTCTAATGATTCATTTTAATTTAAAACTTGGTTTAAGATTGAGCAGAGAGGATGTCCAAAATTAAAGAAGTGAAGGGTATTGTGGAAAAGTGAAGGAGCATAGGTGAAATTGGCTTGAAAATTGGCATAATTAGATATTCATACATACTTTAATAATTAATAATTATGTTTCAATTGCATTAGAATTGGTATATTACATTGTGTTTCTTGTATTGTGTTATGCTAATGCGACTTTAATGTGGATGTTCACATATAAAGTGCATAGGAATATATGTAAAATGCATAAAGTGTGAATTGTTAAGCTATTGTAGAATGGCTAATGATATTGTTGTGTGTGTAAATTATGAAAATGTGCATTGTGTATCTTGAATGGTGAAAATCGGCCACGTTGTGAGAGTGGCAAGGAAATATGCTATCCAGGATGGAAATATGTGAAAATTGAGAAAAAGTTATAAAAATGTGTTGGAAATGAAGAATGATAAAAATGGATATGATAAAGTGATAATATGTAAATGATATATATTTGTCTTATATAATATCCTATTTTAGAGAATTACATTTGGTGTTATTGGCATAGCATGCCATGATATGTGATAATATGATTTATCTTCATGGCTAGACACGATGATGTCACTATTAATAATATATTATTTACCTTCGGGGCCAAACACGATGTTGTTAATAGGGGACGCGCCTTTAAACAATATGATTGGACACGTAGATTTCCAGTGTCATGATAGACCAAACCATTGTCTTTGCAACTTGAATATTATATATGTCACTTGGGTCTAATGCTTGTGGTTATGATATTTTGATAATATTTATGAAAATGTATGTACATTAAGGCATAAAGTATGTCATGTTGTAAGGTAACACATAATATATTATAATAAAATTATTTTTATTATTAAAATATGTACCGCTAAGCTAGTAGCTTAGCGTAATTTATTCATCGTACAGGTGACAAGGTAGATGTTAAATGTTCTGATAGACCTGATCAGGTATAGAGTTTTGGACTTGTACTTGAAGTTGATATTTTGCCACGAAATCGGAGTTTGCCTGCATATCATATAAACTTTTGTTTTTTGTAAACACGTTATGTTCATATAAAATGTTATATATGTCAATGATGTAAATTTATGGTTTGGTTACATAATGTAAATATTTAGAAATAAATTATATCCATATATGAGATTTTTGGGTTGTCTGAATGAATTTGAAGAAATGTTGGAGATTTGAGATCTATTCTATTATTGGGAGTATATTTTTCCGCAGGTTGTGTTTTGGTTATTTTTGAAAAATATTCAATTTACAGACAAAACTCTGACGAATTTTTTTTCTAAAGATTTTCTTTTAAATTTGTATTTTTAACATTTAATTATTAATATATATATGCTTATTTACCTATTAAATTATCTTTTAAAGAATAATCTATTTATTAAAATTATGGAGAATTTTGTTATGAAAAAAATTATGACATTCTTGTATTCTTTATATGTATTTTATATATACTGAAAGTATGTATTATATGTATATAGAATATAAGGATGTTACAATATCTATATTATATCTACACTATAATTAAGCAACATATAGAGTTTGTACATATTTTTCTCTTAGAATTCAACATATATATGGCACATACACTATAATTAAGCAACATGTAAAGGTTGTATATATTTTGTCAATTTAGATATAATGCATACATGACATATACAAATATATACATGACATATACATCATAATTAAGCAACAAGATTTATATAAATTTTGTAAATTTTTAGAAAATTTTATAAAATTAAATTTTATTTATACGAGCAAGTGAAAAAGGACGTAAAAAAGGTTGTTAGTCAAGTAAAAATACAATCTTTGGATAAAATATCCGAGAAATTCAGGACAATGAAAAGGAGAAAGGACTATCTATAAATTTGCTTAAATAAGAAAAAGAAAAAGTCAGAATTTAAACCAAGTTAAGTGTATCAAGGTTGAAGATAATAGAGTTTTAGTTCAAGAAGAAGATATTAAAGAAAGATGAAGAAAGTATTTTAAGGATCTTCTTAATAGTAATCATAGTGAATACATTAATGGTTTAGATGTTAAAACCGAAAAAAATGTGAAGTATACTAGATGGATTAGGTCTTCTAAAGTTAAGAAAGCTTAGAAGAGAATGAAAGTTGATAAGCCTGTAGTCTAAAACAAATCCCCATTGACATATATAAATATTTGAAGGATATAGAAGTTGCATGGTTGACTACTTTATTTAATAAGATTCTGAGTGTAAAGAAATATCAGATGAATAGAGATAGAGCAACTTGATGCCAATGTTTAAGAACGGGGGAGATATTCAAAATTGTTTAAACTATAAAGGGATAAAACTAATTAGTCACATAATGAAATTGTAGGAAAGTGTCGTGGAACACTATTTATGCTTGGATACTTGTATTTTTCCAAATCAATTTAGATTTATATTAGGTCGATCGACTAATATTAGAGATTTGATTAAAAAAGTACAAGATGAAGAAAGATTTACATATGTTTTTCATCGGCTTAGAGAAGGCTGATGATATAGTTTCTAGAGAAGTTTTATAGTGGTTCCTGGAGTGTAAGAGAGTATCAATCAAATATATCAAAGTTTTAAAGAATATTTATGATGAAGTTATCACTAGCATTCATACAGTTAAAGAAAACATTAAAGATTTTTCTATATCTGTTGGGTTACACCAAAGTTCAACATTGAGTCTGTATCTCTTTATCTTAGTCTTGGATAAACTAACAAAACATATATAAGAAGATATTCTATGGTGCATGATATTTGTGGATGATATTGTGTTAATATATAGGACCCAAACAAGAGTAAGTAGAAAGTTGAAATTATAGAGAAACACTTTATAATCTAAGGGTTTTAAGTTAAGTATAATTAAAATGGAGCATATGCATTATAGGTTTAGTAAAACAAATAGAGAAAGGGGGTGAAGTGGTTTTGGATGGAGTGATAATGTCTTATAACACACATTTCGTATGTTAGCTCAGTTCTTCAAAAAAATGTGAGTTGCAAAAAAGATGTTAGCCATATGGTTAAAGTAGATTGGATAAATATGGTTAAAGTAGATTGGATAAAATGAATGAGTACCACATGATTTTTATTCTATCAGAAGATGTTAGTTAAATTGAAAGATAAGTTTTACTTATTGTAATATAGCCTGATATGATATACGATAGTGAGTATTGGATATTGAAAGAATAACACATAAATGCTAAGGTGAATGTCTGAATATACAAGAATAGATAGAATTCGTAATGAATGATGAGAGTTGTTCTTATTAAGGATAAAATAATGAAACATAAACTGAGGTGGTTTAATCATGTGAAACGAAAACCTAGTGAAATACTTATTAAAAAGACTGAACAGATTAAAGTAGATCTATATATCTATGAGAGGTAGAGATAAACCTAAACTAACTTGGAAAAAAAATAGTTTAAAGTAATCCTATGACCCTACATCTTAGGTTAGGATGTAATTTATAATCGCTCTCAATAAAAAAATTCATAAAGCCGACCTTGATTAACTTGAAATTAAGATTTTATTGAATTGAGTTGTTTTATATAATTAATTTTTTTTATAAAGAGCATGACTTTACAAGAATCATGTTTAAAATGGTTCTTTTTCTTGAGAATTTTTTTATAAAATGATTTAATTTTCTTTTAAAGTTATTATTTGATAAAATAATATTTGAAATAAATTAACTTTTTTTTTAATATTTTTTAATAAATTTTATAATATATACAAGATACATATATAACATATACATGAAATATGCATAAGATAAAATAAAAAAGGAAGGTTACTTTTGTAATTAAAACTGCATATTTTTGTAATCAATTGTAACTGTTCCATATTTTGAAAGTTTTTATAAGTACTGTATTTTTTTAAAACTATTATTTTTAGGTTAGGTTTATAATTTTTCCTTTCTTTTAAGATATTTTTTTAGGTCAAAGATCAAATAAGCCCCTAAAATATTATCACCATATCAACTCAATCCTTAAAATTTTTTTTGGACCAAATTCTATAAAAAAGAGAGTCATTTAGACCATTGTCATTAAAAGAAAGTTAACTTATTAAAATGATGATGTGGCATTGTGAACTCATTTTATTCACTTTGTATTTTTTAAATAACTTAAAAATATATTTTAAAATTATTAAAAATATATATATATATATATATATTTTTAAATAATTAAAATATTAAAAATATAATCTTAAATAATTAAAATATTAAAATTATATTTTTAAAAATATTAAATAAAAAAGTAATATATTAAAAAATTTTCAAATAAGAGAAACTTTTATTTTATTAAAATTAAAAGTATTTAAAATTATATATTTTTTTTATTTTGTGACTGAAGCAAAAAAAAATCATATTCTATTTATTAATGTTTAAAAATTTATGAAAAAATCAAAATTGAATGAATATTAGATTATGAATAAAAATAAAAAATAATTTTTTATCATATAGAAATTGATATTAATAAAAATCATTATTTGTAATTTTAATTTTTTAAAATACGATATAAAATATAAATATTTATGTTTATAATCTATAAAAATTTATTTTGAATATTTTTAAAAATATATTTTTAATTATTTAAAATATATTTTTTTATTATTTTAAAAATATAAAGTTAATAAAGTTGATCTCACAGTGCTACATCAGCATTTTAATTTAACTTTTCTTTAATGACAAGAGTTTAAATGACTTATTTTTAATAAAAAATGGTATATTTTAGGGACTTATTTGAACCTCCGAATATTGTTTTTAAGAAATCCCTAAATTTCTATTTGGATTGGGGTTTTGTTAAAAGAAGGGATTGTTGGGCTGGGCTTTACAATTGCTCAGTTCTCTTATTTGGGCCTTCATAATAGGCTTGCTTCTTGTGAGCAGGTTTCACAATTAGAATTTCACAATTAGATTGATGCATTTCTGCAAAATAATACCCAGGCTGTTCCGAATTTCCATTTGATCCTTCAATTTGTCCACTATCGACTTGCAATCTGATTTGCCTATAAATATAATATCCCTTTAATATCTCATCTTGATTTAATTTTTGGGTTAAAGACTACCGTGAGATTTTTTTTTTTGGTAGGAAATTACGCCGTTTATAGCAATTTGAATTGCCTTTTTTATACGTACAGACGCAACACTTTTTTTCCGATTCTATGCATGCTGCTTTTCCTGTATTATTTTTTTGGTTTTATATTTTTATATTGATTTATATTTTTTAATCATAAATAACTTTTTAATTGTAATATTTTAAATATAAATACAGAAAATATAAATATATACATAATATATATAAAATGCACACAAAACAAACACTAATATATATATAATATATACCAAATACACATCAAACGTCTCTAAAATTTATTTAATACAAACAATCCCCACATAACTTTTATATATCATACACACTATATGCAAAATAAATATATTACTAGAAATGAAGTCAAGATATTAGAAAAGCAAACCAGTCAAGATAAATAGTTATAAAAAATTAATTAATTTTAAATCTTAATTTTAAGAAATTATAAAAAACTGTTTTAATTTAAGTGATCAAGAGCTAAAAATAAAAATTTTAAACAATTATAAAAAAAATCATAGTCAATCTAAAATTAATATCAAACTTTAATAAAAAGTCAAATTAAAAAAAAGTAAAAAAAATAAAAAAAAAAAAACCTCGAAAGACTCACCTATATTGATAGAATTATACTATTTTTAATTTGCCATAATAGATAGTAGAGAAGAAAAATAGTAAATTTATCATATAATTTTTTTTCTTTTTATAAAATAAAAATTTTGGGTTAATATATATTTAGTTTTAGGTTAAATAAATTTACTTGAGTTAATATTTTAGATTAATTTGGACCAAATTTATATAGAGGACGCTTATTTAATGGAAAAATACCTATTTTTAAAATTTTATAATATATAATTATTTTATACATATATAATAAAAAATAGAAATATATATAATATATATTATTATATATGTATTTTACAATAAATGTATATAATAAAAAAATTTGGGGGTAGGGGAGAGGGGCTATAGTGTAGCTCCGTTCATGTATATAACATACATAATATCTATAATATTTATATGACATACATAAAATATATACGCAACTTCTATATAATATCTATATAATGAAATTAATGTAATTTTTTTTATAAAAAATAATCTATTTTTATATGTTAAAAATATAATTTAAAATATTAAGTTTAATTATTTTATTAAAATATATTTATTTAATAATAAAGTTAAAAAAATTGAAATAAAATATTATTTGTATAGAGAGAATGTGTAATTTGAAAAAAAAAATTATCTAAAAATTTACTCTAACTTTTCTAGAAGTATAAATATTTTTTCTACAATATTTTTAAAATAATTTTTTTAATAGTAGCGTGAAAATCCCCTTTTTTTCTTGCCCCATGCTTGATTCATATGTATTTGGTAGTAGACTATATTTGGAAGTGTACTTAAAAAACTTTTATTATTTGATCTTCAATTCTTACGTTTATCCGGTTCATGCACCAATACACAGAGGACTACTTTCGTATTAATTTCCTTTTTTAAAATAAAAATATTTAAGAATATTCAATATTTAATTTTCAATTTTAAAATTATTCACTTCCAGATATATACACCTAATATATATTTAATATATCAGAGATATATTAGCAGTATATTTAAAAAAAAATTAAAATACATTGAAATATGTATTTTTTTTTTACATTACAGCTCAAGTTTTAATTTGAATCAAATTATCAAGGAGAAACCATAATTGGTACAAAGCAGCAAAAATTATTTTATTTTTTTAAGTAATTTTGAATATTGCAGTCCTTTTATAAAAAAAAAATGGAGTAGAATTTCATTATAAAAGAATTTCAATACCATTTATCGTTTTTTTTTTTCATGTATGTATGTACGTGTGTGTATTGACGTGACGGTAGTGTATTTTAAGAGTCAGCGGCGAAACCACCATGGGATCGTGTGGGGTCACATGACCCCCCTCACCGGCAACCAGATGTGGAGAACGACGGGACGTGAAAACTCAGCCCCCGTGAAGGGGGGCTGAGTTTCAGAGAGAATTGCAGCGAGAGGTAGACGAACCCCTCGCTGCAATTTTAATTTTTTTTTATAAATTAGTCCCTGGCGAAACGGCGTCGTTTCGCCAGGGACTAATTTTTTTTTATAATTAAACCCCTGGCGAAACGGCGTCGTTTCGCCAGGGGTTTAATTATAAAAAAAATAAACCGGCTCAAGAGAAACGACGCCGTTTCGCTTGGGCCGGTTCAAAAAAATTAAAACATTTCCTTCTTCTTTCTTCCCTTCCCTCTCCCTGTGTCTCTGTTCCCTTCCCTCCCCAAAACACAGCCACCAGCAGCACCCATCCACGGGCGACGCTGCAACACCGAGTCACCGCCCACCGGCCACCAGAGATTTTGCCCCCCTCAACAAATTTCTGGTTCCGCCACTGCTAAGAGTTGAATATCATTTAATAAAATGATGCCGTCTATAAAATGGAATGGACCAATAAAATCAATTGAAAAATGCTATCACTTGAGGATATATATATATATATATATATATATTAGATAGGTAGCAGTTTGAAATAATTAGGTAACTAAATCATATTTAAATGTTGTTCAAAAAATCATATTTAATTTATTTTTATATTTAAAACTCAAACTAAATTTATAATATTTTAAAGGATAAAAGGTCTATTTTAATCTATATACTGTAGTAAAAAGTTCAAATTAACTTTTAAAATTTTATTTAAACTAAATTAGTTTTTTTAAAATTTAATCCAAATTATTTTTTTTCTTTCAACGAAATTATTAAATAGTTAATTATAATAGCCAACTTGGATTAAAGTTAAACATCATGAGTCAAATTAAACATTTAAAAAAACATTAATATAATATTTTTAAAATTATTTATTAATTAATATTTTTAATATTAACAATTTATAATATTTATAAATATTTTTATAATTTAGTAATTTGTAATAATTTAGCAATCTATAATTTAATAAATAATTAAAAATATTAAATAATTTATAATAGTTTATATTTTATAGGATTTTTTAATATTTTTAATATAATATTAATTATCATATTACAAAAGTAATATTAAAAATATTAAAAAATAATTTATATTTAAATATTATAATTTATAATATTAATAAATTTTAATAATTTTCATTTTTAATATATTTTATATTTTAATAATTATTTAATTTTTAATATTATTAATAAAATCTCAATATCAATAATTTATAATAATAATAAAAATATTTTTATAATTTTATGATTCATAATATTTATCTATCTTAGTACTTCAATTCTTTTACATAGACAATAACAATTAAAACTATGTTATTTTTTTCTTTAATTTTAGGTAATTTAATATACCATAAGAACAAATAATATGTTAATCATTCTTCATTTTCTTCCTTGCTGATCGATAGGTTTTTTTTTTTTTAAAAAATATAATTTCTAAATTTTTTATTTTTTTTTCAAAAAATAAAACTAAAGATTATGATTCTCAAATTATATGTATAAATTATTAAATTTTAATTATTTATTAAATTATGGATTATTAAAATATTATGAATTATAAAATTATAAAAAATATTTATTAATATTATAAATTATTGATATAAAAAATTATAGATATCAAAAATTATATTAACAAATAACATATAATATTAAAAATGAAATAATTATTAAAAATGAAATATATTAACAATAAAAATTATTAAAAATTATTAATATTAAAAATTATAATTTTTTATACAAATTTTTTATTAATATTTTTATATTAATTTTGTAATATTATAATTAATATTTTATTAAAAATTCGTATAAAAATCCCATATAATATAAATTATTATAAATTATTTAATATTTTTAACTATTTATTAAATTATAGATTATTAAATTATTATAAATTATAAAATTATAAAAATATTTATTAATATTATAAATTATTGATATTAATAATATTAATTAAAGATTTTTAAAAATATTATATTAATATTTTTTTAATAGTTTAATTTGGCTCCTGATATTTGACCAAAGTATTAATTGGTTAAATTTAGAAGAAAAAAAAGTACCAATTTGATAAAAAAAAATTAAGGGTCAATTTAAAATTTTCATTATAGTATAGGGCTAAATTAGATCTTTGTCCTAATTTTAAATCATCTAATACAAATTCATCTCTTAATAGTCAGGCTCAACCCAATAAAGAAATGAAAAGATAAAGAGCAAAATTACATCATTTACTAATTTTTAACTTATCTTTTCAATTTTATTACTGTTTATTTTTTATTTTTAACTTTTTATTTTTTCATTTTTATCCTTTTTTATATTTTACTTTCTCAAAAATATGACACTTCCTTTTTCAATTTCTTCTTCTACAACTTCTTTCTTTCTTTTTCACAACTGCCAAATAATTTCCAAAATTAAGGAACATCATTGCCGACCATCAGTCGTACAACATTCTAGCTTCTATCAGTTGGAAATGTGTAAATTAATCTTGCAATCTTCAATTACTTTTTAGCTTTTGTGTTCTCCACGAGCTACTGTTTATGGTTAACCAAAGGAGGTTCCATGTATAGAGGAATTTCTCTTATGTGCAATGAATCGATATGGACAAACCAATGTTTGTTTTTGATAACCATTTGGTACGATAACTTGTGAACCCTTAATTTTGAACCTAATAAAATAATCAATTTTGCATTTCAATGAGAGTCCATGTGATAACAAAGTCAACGCAATTTGAATCACTCAAAATAGGCGTTGGATGAAGGAGAATGGGCATTCGGAAGTTTACTATATAGCAATAGGCCCGTTGTGGCAGCTCAACGGGCCCGTCACTTCTGCTGTTACAAAATAGCCTGTATTTGATGTAGGGTTGCCTCGCGTCAACGGTAGTGATCCTGGTGGCAATATTTGAAAAATTGTCCCAAAAGGCAGAAAAACTGCAGCATCAGCTTAATCAAGAATTTTTCAGTTTTACTGCCCCCCACCCCACCCCACATACACACACACAAAACTTCTATAAATAGGTCTTTTCAACTAATTTCTCTTCACTCCACTCAAAATAGCAACCTTTATTTGCAGATTGTTTTATTATCTTCTTTCTCCTTTTTTCTTTCTTTAAAGAAAAATGTTTATTCTTCATTAGTTTGAATTGTCTAGAACTTATTTTCTTAATAAGGTTATGTGTTGGTCAGATTCATTTTTTTTGCTTTTCTTAAACTTTTTCTAGCCAATTGCTTCATTAGCAATCTAAATTTCTTAATGAAACTGGAACTCCGATTTGGGTATACACTCAAAACGCCGCCTCCAAAGACATCAAAGAAGGTAAAATTTTGAATTTTGACTCTTTTAGTTCTTGAAATTGGACTTAGTTTTGGATTTTAGGCCCATTTTTTGGACCTAGATTCCTTTTAAATTTGGACTTAAATGTGGACCTAAATTTAATTTAAATTTGGACTTAATTTTAGACTTTAGGTCTAAATTCAACCTAAATTAGATTAACCATGGACTTATATCCATAATTTGGGCTTTAAACTTAATAAACTTAGATTTTATCAAGTTAAAACCTAAAATCAACTTTAGACTTAGATTTATCAATTAAACTTAAAACCACCATAGACTTAAGTTTTATTAGGTTAAAAATCTAAAATAACCTTTACACTTAGGTTTATCTAGTTAAACCTAAAACCAAACCATAGACTTATGTTTTATTAAGTTAAAACCCAAAATTAATTTTAGAATTAGGTTTATCAAGTTGAACCTAAAATCAAATCAAGACTTAGGTTTTATCAAGTTAAAACTCAAAATTAATTCTAGACTTAGGTTTATTAAGTTAAACCTAAAAAAAATTAAACTTAGATTTAAGGTTTTATCAAGTTAAACCTAAAGAATCAAACTTAAACTCAGGCTCACGTAGCTTAGATTTAAAAAACCTAACTTTTAAAAGTCAAAACTAACCATCTCAAGATGGTTAGGACTGCACGGACTGTGATTTTTATTGGAAGAAGAGAGCCAGGTAGGGTAGATTGAATTCTCAATTTGGGTTTAGTATGAGCCTATTGACTGACTCCTATCCTTATATGATTTGACTTGTTTGTTTGTTTAACATTTCCTAGCACTGTGCATGAGAATGTTGTATTATATTATCGAACGCTCATTCATGTTCACTATTTTCCTTCAGTTTGCAGACTGAGCATGAATGGATAATTTTATAGAGTTACTCATATTTTTTATTTCTCGGTAGGAGAATTTCTTGAATTATCTCATAATGTAATTATTTTTATGTTTACTTGTATTTTAGAAACTCTTTATTGCACATCCTTTGTTATCACTATTTCTAATTAGTTTATTGAGTTGTTGTGATGTTTCTATTGAGCAATCTTTGTTGATGAAATTTGGGATGGCTGCCTAGTTGTGGCAATGGTGTATAGATTTTGCTTAATAGGTGGGCCCATAATTCTAATTTTAAGATAGCAATGACTGTCATAATGTAATTTTCTCCGGTTTTAAGTTGTTAGGCTAATTTTGATTTTTGGAAACCATATATATTTTTTTTATTTTTTAGTGCTAGTCACATGCCCTCGAGTTCATGTCATAACAACTGCAGTGTTCTTGTATATGGTCTCATATTAAATATATATTAATTAAACATGGTCATATATATTATAGACATAATCTTATATATCACCTAAACACATTCATATATAACACTTGTTACAGTCTTGTCTACGTAAAATATTATAGTTTTTTTGTTTATATGAATTTTATATTAAACATATTGACTAAATATGAACATATATGATATGGATATAGACATGTATATCACCTAAAGACATACATATATAACACATGTATAAATTATATGGATCTCATATTAAACACATTAATTAAATATGATCATATGTATTATGAACATGGTCATGCATAACACTATATAAGAAATATATTGTTTAAACAAAATTGTGCTTCAAATAAATAAAAACAAATCTATTGAACTCATTCAAAAAAATAAACAATAAATTTCTAAATAATATGTAAAAAATAAAAAAATTATAAAAAGCTATGTTTAAAAAAGCTCTACTTTTTCAAAAAATATATTTTATTTAAGATATCAAACACATTATACCTGTGTTTACAATAAAAAATAGAACTTATTAATATTATAAATTTTTTTACGTTTCTTCAAAAATAATAGCTGAAACTGATAAGTTATTATTTGCAAATATAATAACAATAATTAAAAAGCGAAAAGAGAGTAAGAGAGTAGAGAACAGTAGCATATCCAAGACTTACATGAAGAAAAAGAGAGCAAGAGAATAAAAAAAAAACAGAATAAGAATTAGAAAGAGAAAGAAATATAATGTAAGATTTGCTTTCTCCTTTTTAGTGTTAATGGTAAAAATATCTAAAATAATCTAATTAAGGTGAATATAATCTAAAACTAATTAATGCTCTTCTTGGGATATTTATATGATGAATTCCCAATTAAATTTGACTTGCACTTTATTAGAAAAATTTGAGTCGTTAATTTTTTTATTCATATTTGAATGAATTTTTTAATTTATTTTATAAATCAAATTCGGATGATTTACGAATAATTTGATTTATTTATCTCGATAAATTTTACCTTAAGATTTTAATTTTAATCAATAAAATAACAAATCTAATTATCCAGGTAACTTCTCTGATCAATTGCTGCAATGACTATGTTATACGAGACAGTATCACAGTAAGAGGGCAGCAAAAGGTTACATTCAAGACGTTAAATCAGATAAATGGAAGGTCCATTAAACTTCAGTATCAGTGGCAGACTAATTTCTCTTAATGATGGATAATCACTCATAATACAAACATTTTGAATGTTGTTTTTGCTAATGTATACCTTATTATACAGTAAATGAGGTTAGCTCAATTGTCCTATCACCTAACCAATCAACCAAATAACGTAATATATAAAATGTCTTTGCATACCAAAGATAATTATGGTAAGGAAGCATTGATGTTTTATGCTTAACTGGTTCATTAGTTATTCGCCATCTGTATTTTGTTCAGAGGTTCTCTCTCTTGTCTCAGTGACATCAATAAATGGACAGATTTGGTCCCATAAATGGACATATCAATACAATAGAAAAGTAATTACTTATCCAAGTGGCTAGGCTTTTTTTTTTCTTTTTTTCTTTTTATATATATACTCATTCAGTATCTTATTGAAAAATTATAATACATACTAATTTGAATTCATTTCGAATAAATCTATTAAAAAATAAAATATTTTTTTTTAAATTTTGAAGATATTTTATAGCTTGAAATATCTAATTAAATAAATTTAAAATATCTAATTAAGTAAAAAAAATCTCTATTATCTCATCTCATTTCTTGAGAATTGGATAGATCATTTTTAATATTCTACTCATATAATTTCATTTCACCTCTTTAGAGTTAGACCATTTTTAACATTTCACACATTATTTATTAGTTTGCTTTATGAATTACTTACTTTTCAATCTACAACTTGCATTCGATTTACTTTCTCTTTTTAGTTAATTTGTTCTTCATCTTTTTTTTTTTTCAATTTAGAAATGTGAATATATATATATATATATATACTATCAGTTTCAAATCTTTCAACATTTGAATTATTAGTTATTAATTATCTTTAATATCTCTATCACTATTCCATTTGGAAATGCCCTCATTATCCTTTTGATTGGACATTGAAGAAAATTTACAGATTAATTAATTTTCTTATACTTGAAGATTGTTGTTTATTTTTTTAAGTCTTAATTGAATTATTAGTTTATTAATTTTCTTTAATATCTCTATCAGCCTTCAAATAATTTAGGAATCCCCTTCCTTATCCTTTTGTTGGACACTGAAGAAAATTTGAAGATTAATTAATTTTCTTATGCTTAAAGATTATTGTTTGTTTTTGTTAGGTCTTATCATATGTTTCTTTCAGAGTTATATTGGTGCAATGATTCTGTTGATGATAATAATGTATATAGAATATATTAACATTTTGCATAAGTAAAATTAAAGTAATACTATAAATTCGATATAAAAACACAAGTTTTCCAATGGTGAATTTAAACATTAAAAAAATAAAAAAAATACAAAATTTATAAGATTTTTAAAATATTTTAAATTTACTAGAATTTATGATTACTTTATAAAATTTATTGTTGAAAAATAAAGGAAGAGGCAAGAGACAAGAGAGAAGAGGATAAGAAAAACATAGACTAAGAGATATGAGCGTAGTATTAAACTGATGGAAAACTTCTCTATTTATAGAGTAGAAACCCTAATACATGTATGGACTGTGGAACCCAATAGACATTCATTTTATTTATAACACTCCCCCTTGAATGTCTTAAAAATATTCATAAAAATATTACTAACTACATGAATACGCAATAACATACTGCCTCATTAAAAACCTTAACAAGAAAAAACCCAATGGGATAAAAACCTTGAAAGGGAAAAAGAGTGCAGTGCGTATTCTACTCCCCCTCATGAAAACATTACTTGAGATCTTTGAGTCTGCGCATTCTGATTTTGTACACCAATTTCTCAAAACTTGTTGTAGGAAGCGACTTCGTGAATAAATCGGCAAGATTGTCACTTGAGCGAATTTGTTGAACATCAATATCACCATTCTTTTGAAGATCGTGAGTGAAGAAGAATTTTGGCGAAATATGCTTTGTTCTATCCCCTTTAATAAATCTTTCATTTAACTGGTGTATACATGCAGCATTATCTTCATATAAAACTGTTGGGAGTTCTTTTTGAGGATGTTGACCACATGTATCTCGAACATATTGAATTACTGATCTCAACCAAACACATTCTCGACTTGCTTCATGGATGGCCAAAATCTCTGCATGGTTAGAAGAAGTAGCAGCAATAGTCTGTTTTGTAGATCGCCATGATATAGCTGTACCTCCACATGTAAATAAGTAACCTGTTTGAGATCTACCATCATGTGGATCTGATAAATATCCTGCATTTGCATAACCAATCAAAACTGACTTTGATGTATTAGCATAAAATAAATCCAAGTCCATTGTACCACGAAGATATCGAAGAATATGCTTAACTCCATTCCAATGTCTTCGTGTTGGTGAAGAACTATATCTTGCTAATAAGTTTACTGCAAATGCAATATCAGGTCGAGTATGACTATCAAGATATGTCAATGCTCCTATTGCACTAAGATATGATACTTCTGGACCAAGAAGTTCTTCATCATCTTCTCGAGGTCGAAAAAGATCTTTTTTCTCATCAAGCGACCTTACAACCATTGGAGAATTTAATGGATGTGCTTTGTCCATATAAAACCGCTTTAACACCTTGGCTATATATGTGGATTGATGGACTAAAATACCATCTGCAATATGCTCAATTTGCAAGCCAAGACAAAACTTTGTCTTTCCGAGATCTTTCATTTCAAATTCTTTTTTCAATAAATCCACAGTTTTAGATATCTCTTCTGAAGTTCCAATGATATTTAGATCATCAACATAGGCAGCAACAATGGTAAATCCGGATCTAAATCTTTTGATAAAAACACATGGACATATAGCATCATTTTTTATAGCACTCTTTCATTAAATATTCACTAAGACGATTATACCACATTCGCCCAGATTGTTTTAATCCATAGAGAGCTTTATTCAACTTAATGGAATAAACTTCTCGAGAATTTAACTTTTGTGCTTCAGGCAACTTAAATCCTTCAGGAACTTTCATATAGATATCTTTGTCAAGTGAGCCATACAGATAGGCAGTCACAACATCCATTAAATGCATTTCAAGACTTTCATGAATTGCCAAACTTATTAAATATCTTAGTGTAATTACATCCACCACAGGAGAATATGTATTCTCATAGTCAATGCCAGGTTTTTGTGAAAAACCTTGGGCAACAAGTCTTGCTTTGTATCTCACAATTTCATTAGTTTCATTTCGCTTTCGTACAAAAACCCATTTATATCCCACTGGCTTGATATTCATTGGCGTTTGGATAACATGTCCAAAAACTTTACGCTTTTCAAGAGATTTCAATTCAGCTTCAATTGCATCTTTCCATTTTGGCCAATCAATTCTGCGTCTACATTCATCAATAGACTTAGGTTCAAAATCCTCGTCTTCTTTTACAATATCTAGTGCTATATTGTATGCAAATATTTTATCGACGTTTACTTGGCTTCGATTCCATTTTTGACCAGACACGACATAATTTATTGAGATCTCATCATTTTCAATATTTTCAGGTACCTGAGTTTCTTCTGGAAACTTTTCCACAATGTCAAGTGTCTTCTCAAAAAATTGCTCTTCAAGAGCATTTTCTCCAGAAATTTGGTCATTTTGAACATTCTCACCTTTTCTTTTTCTAGGATTTTTATCCTTGGAATCGATTGGTCTACCACGGTTTTGGCGTGCAATAGACTCACTAGCTTGGGGAACTTGTCCTTCAGGGACTACAATTCTAACATGAGCATTTTCAGCTGGAACATAAGATTTAGTTACTCTTTTTGGATCAGTAAATGAATCTGGCAATTGATTTGCTACATTTTGTAAATGAATTATCTTTTGAACTTCTAATTCACATTGCCCAATGCGAGGATCCATATGAGATAAAGATAATTCTTTCCAACTAATCTGTTTTTTCAACTGTTTATTTTCTCCCCCTAATGCTGGGAAAACTGACTCATCAAAATGACAATTAGCAAATCTAGTCGTAAATAAATCTCCAGTTAAAGGCTCTAAATATTTAATTATTGATGGAGATTCATACCCAACATATATCCCTAACCTCCTTTGAGGGCCCATCTTTGTGCATTGTGGTGGAGCAATTGGAACATAAACCGCACATCCAAAAATTCGAAGATGGGAAAGATTTGGTTCCTGACCCAAAACCAATTGTAGAGGGGAGAATTTATGATAATTTGTTGGCCTGATGCGAATAAGTGATGCTGCATGTAATATAGCATGTCCCCAAGTAGAAACAGAAAGTTTTGTTTTCATCAGTAATGGCTTTGCAATTAATTGCAATCTTTTAATGAATGATTCTGCCATACCATTTTGAGTATGAACATGAGCAACATGATGTTTAACTTTAAGTCCAATTGACATGCAGTAATCATTAAAGGCTTGAGATGTAAATTCGCCAACATTATCCAAACGAATTTTTTAATAGAATAATCTGGAAATTGAGCTCTTAAACGAATTATTTGAGCAAGCAATCTCGAAAATGCCAAATTTCGAGTTGATAATAAGCAAACATGTGACCATCTTGAGGATGTATCAATTAGGACCATAAAATATCTAAATGGTCCACAAGGTGGATAAATTGGTCCACAAACATCTCCATGTATGCGTTCTAAAAACGATGGTAATTCAATTTGAATTTTACTAGGCGATGGCCTAATAATCAACTTTCCTTGAGAACAAGCTGGACAAAAAAATTCATTTGATTGAAGAATCTTTTGGTTCTTCAATGGATGTCCACATGAAGATTTTATAATTTTTTGCATCATTATTGATCCAGGATGACCTAATCGATCATGCCAAATAAAAAAATGCACTTGGATTTGTAAACTTCTAGTTTACAGCCATATTAATTTCAATTGTGCGAATACAAGTATAGTATAAAACCAGAGGAAACTGCAGGTAGTTCCTCTAATACACATTTTTTGTTTGATATGGTACTTGTAATACAAAGAAATTCTTTAGTATCCATATATTTTGTCTCCATATGATATCCATTTAGGCGAATATCTTTAAAACTTAATAAATTTCTGTGAGACAATGGGGAATATAATGCACCATTAATATTAATAATCGTTCCCCTTGGAAGTATTATACTTGCTTTTCCAGAGCCTTTAATAATTCTTTTCCTTCCAGATATAGTATGAACAAATTCTTCTTCCATTTTCAATTGGAAAAAGTATTTTCTATCTTTAAGAATCGTGTGCGTTGATGCACTATCAGCAATACACAAATCTCGATTTTCTTTTTCCACTAAAGTTTGTGTAGCATCCATAATGTCTTAAACTTAAATGTTTAGAGCTTCGTGCTGATAAGGTGTTGAAAAATAAAGGAATGGGCAAGAGACAAGAGAGAAGAGGACAAAAAGAATATAGACTAAGAGATATGAGCGTAGTATTAAACTGATGGGGAACTCCTCTATTTATAGAGTAGAAACTCTAATACATGTATGGACTGTGAGACCCAATAGACATTCATTTTATTTATAACATTTATTAAATTTTTATGATTTATTATGAATTTATTATACACATAATTATTTAAATAAGTTTATTATGATTTGATATAATTTTATTATATAATTTTATAAAACGTCTAAAATACCTTTGGTAAAGCATTAAAAAATTTTATGAAATTTGATAGATGGCATAATTTTCTTTAAAAATAATGCATTAATGTTTTTATTATCTTAGAATGTGTTCACTTGTAAAAAATTAGAGTAGTTTTCAGAAAAATTTTCTATAAATAATAAATATTTATATTTATATGGCATAATTTTCTTAAATTAAAAAATATATAATAATTTTTTGATTCTTTAGCTTTAAGAAAATTTTGAAAAATAGATTTAAGATATTTTTCAAAAAATTTTCTTTATAAATAGAGTCAAAATTTTTAATATAGAAAAGACAAAGCTTATATATTGATATTAAAAAATATTTTTTTATTTTTAGTAAGTGAATACATTTTACGTGTGCACCGAAGTCTTCTTAATAGTAATTTAGCAATAAATTGTTTGATTCATTGCCGATGAATTCGTTTTCAACGCTTTAAAATTTCAAAATTCGAATTCAATGCGAATTAAATTTATATAAAAATAATATATAATTTTAATAAAAAAAATAAATTGATAAAAAAATAAGGATACAAAATTTAGTATTATTTAGAATATTATTAATAAAAAATTAATTTATTGGATGATGAGATTCAAATATA
Organism: Garcia nutans; assembly: GCA_947685225.1. Taxonomy (NCBI): domain Eukaryota; kingdom Viridiplantae; phylum Streptophyta; class Magnoliopsida; order Malpighiales; family Euphorbiaceae; genus Garcia; species Garcia nutans. The sequence continues at coordinate 64,429 of CANTUV010000073.1, forward strand.
TATGAAATCATAATTTATAGATTTAGAACTTACAGTTAATCATAAACCATAAAGATTGGTACATAGTGGGCAATTTATTTTTCCGCAAATAATATTAAAGAAGTGGAGTATTTTCTCTAAAATTTTAAAGATTTTTCATATTTAAAATTTAAATTCAAGTTTTTTTTTAATTAAAAGGGAAGAAATCCCAACAATCTCATCTCACTTTTTTAGAGTTAATTCATTTTTTAAAATAAGCAAACATCCTTAGAATTCGATTATAATTTTCAGTTGTATGAATTTATATAAATATAGTAAAATTTTAAATTTTTAAATTTTTCATCCAAACATGACCTCATACAAAAAGGCCACCGAAATGAGCAGTTTTGGGCTTTTCATTTTTTTTAATTTTATAAAAAAAAAAGTTGTTGGCTAATCGGCTCAAGCCATATCATACATGTGTTAGAAAAAAAAAAAAAAAAAAGAGGAAAACTGCAGAAAGGGACAAAAGAAAACAAAACAAGTAGTTGTAGAAGCCATAATAAACCAAACAAGGGGCACAGAATTCAAGGGGTACCCTTCCATACAAGGGATGCTTTTACGGATCTGTGCAGTTACAAAAAATTAAATTAAATGGTGACATTGGTCAACTACCTCCCACACAGTCAAACTTGGGTTCCCCACGTACTCGGATACCATTACAAAACAGTGGCCCCCACTTTCTGACATTACAAAACTACTGTACAACAAATCCCATCAATCCGTTCGGGTTGGATCAGACCCGACTACCCGGATTCGTATTAAATCCAAGAAATTGGGTTTGGATTCTAAGCCTGCTTAAGTTAGAAATTATCTAAATCTTGACCTTGTCTCTGACTTCCAATCCATAAAATTAAATTGAATTCTTAATCACTTGGGTATTTACTTAAATTTAATTAAAATAAAAAAAATTGGACGCATTTGAGTTTTTAAGTTTTAAAATATATCAACTCATCTTGAATAATTTACTCTTTAAATTTTCTTTTTCTAATTTTATTTCTACTATAAGAATTTCCTCGTGTTGTTTCGAAATTTTTTATTTTTTAGACATTAATTTCACTAACGTATATAAATTCAATTTCAAAGTTATGTAACTATATATTTAAATTTAAATAGCAGTAACCATAAAAACATAACTATAAATAATAAAAAATATCACAAAAAAATCAATAAAAAATACATTAATACTAATAAGAGAGAATTAAAATTAAATTAATATAGAATTACCAATTAATAAGAATATTAGTGAAGTAATAAGTAAGTGTTTTCTAAAATTTTTATATATAATGTCAAGACAGCTAAAGAGTAATAATATCTAATAATAATGCGAAAGTGCTTCTAAATAATATAAATACATACTATAAACGGGAGTATAAAAATATTTGATAGTGATTGAAACGTCTTTGGAAATGGAACAACCAAGAAATTGGACTTTATTCTTTATTACAAAACAATAAAATATGATAATTTTAAATTTTGTATAATTATATGATTTATTTTATTTACTATAAATAAGGTATACAAAAATCACCTAAGTTAGGATTTTTTTTTTTGTAAGTGGATCATTTTGATCAAGTTCGACAATATCAAGTGAAGAACTATCAAATCTTGATGCAATGGTGGATAGGCAAGAAATTTAACGCTCTTCCAATAGGGTTGGAGGGAATTGCCACCGAGGGCAGAAAAAAAACCTAGGATGAATGCACTAAACTTGGACCGGAAGTTTCCTTTTTTGGATTTATTAAATTGATAAGTGCATATTGAACATATATTTTTCTATCAATTTTTATATGAAATTGAGTTGAATTAATTTATTCTAAACTTAATTATGTATTTTAATTTTATTATTTTTTAGTAAAGATTAATTTAAATTAATTTCTTTTTTTAGGACTTTCGCAATTAGAAATTTTAGGTAGAATAGACTTTTAAAGCTTCAATGAAGATTTCAGTAATGATAGATTTCGTGATTGGAAAAGTTGTCTTCATGAAGTTTATAGAGGACATCTCAAGCTCTCTATAGAGGTCTAGTTTATTAAAATCTAAGATCTTTTGGGCCTCTGAATATTAAGTTGAAATTAGTCTTGAGATGCTGAAATAGAATTCTTGTTTGAACTATTGAGAGTAATTAGGTCATATCTTGGACTTCCGAAGTCCAATTGAAGTGATTCAAAATCCCAAAGTTATCTACACTTCAAGAGCTAACTTTGATCAAGGAGTAAGATTGAGATAATGTTGTTATCTGATAGTAAGTTGTCTTGCAAAATACAACTCAAATTTTGTAGAAGTAGATTGTAATTAAGAGTTTGTTTTTAGATAGTTGGATATTGTTAAACATTAGGTAATTTGTTATTTAAGGGGGATGAGGCTTAGGACATAGGGGAGAAGTTTGAAACAATATTTTTTTAGGGTTTTATTATTTTAAAGAAAAATTCCAGAGATGAGATTGTGGGGAGATAGATCAAGATATTGGAGTTGATCTACAGTTTAATTAAAAGAGTTTTTTTTCACTTTTCTTAATTAATTCTATTTCATTTTTAATTTGTGTTTATTATGTTTAATTTAATTAATATGATGCATTTCTTATTAGTATGAGTGGCTAAATTTGTAATCTAGAATATTGATAAAATGTGATTGATTATTTAATATATGTTTGTGATCTATTTTTCTTTATTCATGTTGCTTCTATTATTGAGCCTAATGCTTCTAATTACTTGGCCACCAATTATATAATTCTAGATTAGTGAATAAGTATGAGAGGAATATTTATTGTTTTGGAATTAAGTAATAGAATCACAAGAAAAAGAATTGGTATGAGAGTATTTAATTTGACTTTTGTGAAATTATATGAATGATTAGCTCTTAATGAATTGATTATATGTTGTTAAGACTATTGAGAAATCGGTTAATGATTCATAGTTAATATGTTATTATGTCTTGATAATGAATAATAATTATTTAAGAATCATTTGTCCATAATATGAATAATTAAAATTAGATTAATAAACCCAAGAAATTATCATTTGATTATTGCATGGATTCAATGTTCTAGGTTGTTTGTTTTATTTTTATTTTTCTTAAATTAAATTAAATTGATGTTAATTAATTTAGATTTAGAATTATTTTTCTTTTTAGTTATTTCATTATTCGATTGTCTAAATAGTGATTAAGCTGATTTTGGTTGGTAATTAATAAATATCTATGTGAAAATGATATCTTATTTCATAACTATATTACTTAAATACGATTCTGTGCACTTGCAGATTTTGCATATCATAAATCTTCTTGAAAAACTTGAATTACCTTAAATGATATTTCAAATGCATCATGAACTCTTTTGCTGAGCATAAGTTGAAATATTCTTTGAAGCCCACATATTTTAGATATCATAGAAGGTATATAACTGCGATCCTTAATTATAGATGTAAAGACACTTGCAAGAATGTAACACTTAAATTTTTACTAAAATATAATTAAATAAATTATATAGAAGGTTAATTAAGGTGTTAGAAGATGAGAATTAATAAGTATATATGTGAGATATATGCTAAATATACCTAATATATAAATGTTATTAGTAAACGGTAAAATGGTAAAACACTAAAAGGTAAAAGTAAAAAAAAAATAATAATAAAATAATAATAATAATAATAATAATAATAAGTAAATAAAATAAATCAAAATAAATATAATATTATATAGTGAAAGATGATGAGAGTTAAATATTTATTAATTAATATATACGTGGACATGAATTAAAGAAGAAAAGAAAAAAGAAAATACAATTTACTTCTTCTTCTTCTCCTCTCTTTTGGAATGCCAAATTTCATGTTGATCAAGAGAGGGATTTTAACTTCTCATACATCAAATTAATCAAAGATTTCAAGTAATCAATGGTAGTTTTGAAGATAATTGAACTTAAAAATCAATTTGGAATTGATTAAAATAGTTTTCTAGAATTAAAGTATATTAGGCCAAAAATTAAAAAATTGGGTAGAATTATAGAATTTAAAGTTTGAATTATTAAAGTGAGCAGAATTATGATATTAATGGTAGAAATTAACTTAAAATGTAATTTGGAATTGATTAATATAGAATTTCAAAATTAAGGTGTATTAGGCAAAAAAAAAATGAAAAACTTGAAGAAAATGTAGTAAATTAAATTTTATTAGCTAAAGTATATAAAAATGTGATACTAATAAAGTATTTAAACTTATAATGTGGATAAGAGTTGAGTAGGACTAAGTTGCTTAATCAAAGTGTGAAGGCATTAGTAAAAGTTAGTGTTTGGTGAAGGAATTGACTTATTCCATTAATTGTAAGGTTAGTACATACTTTGGAACTAATTTTATTAATTGTATTTCTTTAGATATAACACATTTCATATGGTTGAATGTGTTATGTTACTTAAAAATTGGTGTTTGTGTGTACTAAGCATTGTTTGAAATAACAATGTATGATTTGCATATAGTATGGCATGATAAGCCATTAAAAAATGGCTAATAGTGATGATGTGTGTAAGATATGAAAAATTTTAATTATGCACTAAAATGTGGGAGTTGCCCACTTTTGCAATGTGAATGTGAATGGTGTTAGTTATGAATGGAAATTTGGAAAAATGAATATGAAATGTGGGAAGATAAGACAAAGAATGGAATATGATGAATGTGAATTGCATGTTACCTTATATATTGCCTAGTTCCAGGAAATTATTTTTGGTTGGTTTGGCATTGCCATACGCCTTCGAGCGAGATACATTGGTGTCACAGATTTGATTAACGCCTTTGAGCGAGACACACTGGTATCACAAATATAATTACACTTTTAGGCAAGATATGTTGGTGTCACAGTTATAAAATACGCCGTTGGGCGAGACACGCTTGTGTCATTGTGATTGTGATAGACCAAAATAATACTTCTAGAATTAGACTAATATATAAATATTTTAGGCCCAATGTGTGTTAATGATTAATATGATGATATGTTATATGTAATTTGTTTATCATTGAAGCATATTCTGTTATTTTATTTTAAAGTCATTTATTAGTACCAAAGTATATACCGCTAAGTAAGTAGCTTTGCAATTTGTGTATCGCGCAGGTGATAGGATAGATTTGGAGGGTTCTACTAGATTTGACTAGGTTTAGGCTTGGATTATTGTACTTGAAGTTTGCATTTGCCATAAGACCAAACGGCCAACATATAATGTATATTTTCAGTATATGCATACAAACATGTTAATATGTTTTAGTGTTATAAACTCAAAGTGTGTTATTGTAAATTAAGTATTCGAATGCTATATATATATATACATACATACATGTATATGTTGTAACGTTCGTTAATTTTGAGTCATTGGGCACTTTTGGAGAAATGGTTGATAAAATGTATTTTGGGAGTGTATTCTTTTATGCAAGTTGTGAATATTTGCTAATTTGGAAATGTTCAAAATATAAATAAAACTCTGGTGACTTTTCTCATAGATTTTTCTTTAAAGTGCATATTTTTAGTGGTTAATTTACTAAGGTGTATAATAATTTATATATTGAACTATATTTTAAGGTTTTAAATATTTTTTCTTATAATTATGCAAATTTTTAAATGATTAGAATTATAACATTCTTGCACTTTGTATACGTATTTTATATATACGGGGTGTATGTATTATATGTATATAAAGTATAAGGGTGTTACAAGAAAAACCAACTAAACTTGCTATAAGATTACTAAACAAAATGCATGGTATATTTTCAGTTTCATCATCTATAATAATTGTGAGTTTGTACCTAGAAGAGGTTAAGATTTTAAGATATAATTCTATTATAAACTAAAAAAAATGTGTCTTAAGAAAAAAAGAAATAAATGGAATACATATACCATTGGATAGGAAACACTTTGAGATCATCGCATTTCTTGCAAATTATCCATGCATCATAATGTTGACCACTACTCTTACAACGTGGGCATGCTTTGTACCTCCAACAACTGGAAGCATCTATTTCTTTCATGGTAGCCTTATGTGTTTATTTTAATTCCTTTTAAAATAACATTTTACATTAGCAATAACATTTCTTTAATTATAATAATATAAAAACATATAAAATTTAAAAAACGAACACATGATTATACCCTATCTTTATGCATATCAATGTCTAACAATTTTGAAATAGTTTTCCCGTTAACATCTTTTTGGCTTTCGATGTCGCTTGATACTTCTGATTTTCTTTCAAATTTTATGAGTTGTGTTGGTGGGTTCGACAAGCTATTATGCATTTTTAATTTTTTTTTGATGTGATTAAGATTATCAATGATATTAGCAATAAAATATATCAAACCTTTTAACAAACATTTCGACTTCAGGCAATTTTGGATATTTATCCATTTTTGTTGCACTCGTGTAAGTTAAACTTAGCTTGGCTACATAATAAAATTCAAATTATGAGTAATAGTAATACATATTAGATAGTAATAAACGTAATAATAATGATAATAATATTAATAATTGTGAATACTCGAATTTTGAGGCTTGAAAAGCCGATTTTATCAGACTGCAGACAACCGAGCTGGACCGGAGGTCCACGGTAAAGTTCACCGAAAGGATGTCTTCATGGTACTTAAAATGTCTGGAGCGACGCAATGATCACGGATATGGTCCCGGAATAATTTTTGGAGGTCCGTAGCTCCCGGAAAATCAGTTTGAACGAAAATCATGCGTGCTTTTTGGGGGGCTCGACCGTTTTGTTTTTTTCGTTTTCCCGGGATGTCACTTCCACGGCGGTCCGACCGCCGTCCAGTCCGAATTTTGTCTATAAAAAGCCTCCAAATTTTCAGAAAAAGGGTTGGGTTTTTTCGGGTGAGCTTTAGGTGGACGAATTCTCTATTTTCACACGCTTATGAACTTCTCTTGGACTTTTCTTTGCATAAATCTAATCTTGTGCTGCAGGAATCGATTGAAATTAAAATTAAAAAAAAAACAGTAACCAAGAATTATAATCCAAGGTCCGAGAAAACGAGATCTGGAACTACGAAGTGGGAGAACCCTAAACAAGGTAATATCCTAATTTATCCATGGTCAATTTAAGCATATCATGAGCACTACACCTCCTTCTTAATTTCTTTTTTTGGGTCAAAGATCTAATCTCTTTTGGCATTAAGCCTATCCAAATTAAAATCAATCTTTGGCATGAAGCCAATCTCAACTAAAATCAACTTTTGGCACAAAGCCTAAATTGCATTCTTTTTGGTACCAAGTACCCAAATTTCATCAAAATTAGCACTAAGTGCTCAAAATCTCACAATTTTGGCAAAAAGCCCGACAATGCACGAAGCATACACACACATGCATAAATGCATAATTGCCTTTAAATAGGCTTTTCCGAACTACATGGGCTTTGATCTCTCATAAAAAACGAGAGTATGTAGGCATATTTGGGATTCACCCCAAATAGCAAGTCCACAATTTACTAACAATTTGTTTGTCTTCTTTTCTCCGCCCCTTTTAGGTTTGTTTCTTTTTGGCAAATTAATCAAATACATGACATAGTCCCCGAATCCTCCTTGGGTTCGTAGAATAGAAACCTTTACATTGGATGCATTATTGGAGTCAAACAAGGGTTTTCTTAGTTTTTCCCTTTGAACAGAAAAAACTGAGTGGCGACTCCTAACAACAAGTAAATGTTCCTCCGAATCCTTTTCGGGTGGAAACCGAGGCTCACAATTTGGCGACTCCACTGAGGACCATAAAAATGATTTATGGGATATATCCTTAGCAATATATTACCTTTCCTTAAGGATATTGGAGTAAAACTGACAAAAGGAATCTTTTTCCTTTGATGGACCCTTTGTTTGATTAATTGTGCATTTGTTTTGTCATTTAGAGAATCTTTTTCTCTTGCATTATATAGGGGAATCATTTTCCTCCATTGCATAAAAAAATCATTTTCAAATGAATTTCTTCTCTTTCTGTTCAAAATTCTGAGTCTGATAGCAAGTAGCGCTGACTGGCAGGTCTCCTTGATTATGCCGGCGGACAGCCAAAGCGTCCTCCCTGTTGTCTCAAACCATTTCAATCCTTTTGGAGTGGCCCATGAGTAAACGTACTGTTGGACCCACGCGAAACTCTTTGTTTCACATGTGGTTAGGTATATCTTACTCAAGACTCAAGGGTCCCTATTATAAGCCTATTATCTATTTTTCATGTAACAATAGAACCCTCCCTTAGGTTGTATGTACCCAATAATAGTGCCACATTCCATTAAAATGAATTATGAGGTGATGAGGTGCATTCATGCAACATAACAACATTATTTTGGGGAAAACCTTTTGATATATGCAAGTGGACCAAGAGTCTTCCTACCCTACACACTACCCTGATCCTTTACCCTTAACCTTTGCAGGTACCCACTATCTGTGTGCCTTCACCTACACAAGCTATACCAACTCCAACTGTTCAATCACCCACAAGTCCTACTACCCCAACTTCACCAACTACTCCAATTACTGAAATGGCTACTATTGAACAGATTAAGGCCTTGCTAGATGGACAGGTTAAGGAGATTGAAGCTAGGATGCAAGAAAGAATTGATGAAGCCTTGACCGCCCAAAGGGTAGCCATCTTGGCCGAATTGGGAGAGGCACCAAAGACAGCCACTACTCCTGGAAATCTAGGGAAGGAACCTATTGTGGGAAAAACTAGTACCCCCATAACTGCTCAGAATAATACTCTTGTCATCAATTTGGAGGATCTACCCTCTAAGAATGCTACTGAAACTGATGAACTAAAAAAGAAACTTGAATTGCTTGAAAGGTCAATCACTGCCATGAAAACTCATAAAGAGGTGGTAGACATGGATTCCTTATCCTTGTTTCCCCAAGCTAGGTTGCCTCCAAAATTCAAGATGCCTGGGATGGATAGATTTGATGAGACTACTTGCCCTAAAACCCACCTGAAGATGTATGTGGGGGCCTTAAGCCCTTGGGGTTTAAATAATGAACTCTTTGCTCAACTATTCCAACAATCCTTGACTGGTGCTGCCCTCAAGTGGTTTGTAAGCCTGGATCATGCCAAGATTAAGACCTGGGAAGACATCTGCAATGCATTTAACACTCAATACCACTACAATATTGAGGTAGATGTCACTAGAAGGGAACTTGAGACTACCAAGCAAAACAATAATGAACCCTTCTCCTCATTCCTTACGAGGTGGAGGGCGAAGGCTGCCCAAATGATCAATCGCCCTTCAGAACAGGAGCAGATTGATATTATAATCAAGAATTTAAGGCCTACATATCAAGCTCAACTGCAAACCCAATACCTACCTACTTTCAAATCGCTCATTGCGACTGCAACTAAGGTAGAAGATTTGATACAATTGGGTAAGATAGTGGATGAGGGAGCTACTTCAAAGTATAAGAAACAAGGCCAAGTTGCTTCCTCAAGCAAGGTCAATGAAGTGGCCAATATTGCCCCTGCGAATCCTTTACGTGTGGGCAATCTTGGGCAGAGAAATCAGCCAAGAAGGCAATATACCGACCTTGGGATGCCCCTTCATCTGGTGTTTAAAAAGGCCGTGGAAGGAAAGTACTTGAAGCCTTTGGACCCAAGGCCTCCTCCAAACCCATTACCCTCCAATTATAGGGCCAATGAGTACTGTGAATACCACCAAGGAAATGGGCATAGAACAAATGCTTGCTGGACTCTGAAAAACCGCATCCAAGATCTGGTGGATAGTGGTGACATCATTCCTCTCAGGAGTCAACCAAACATTAATACTAACCCTTTGCCCAATCATTCCATCCATGACATCACTGTGGAAGAAGAGCTATTTGATCCTTTCAAACTTCTCTTAGAGATGAATGAAGTATGTGTGTTGGATTTGAATGACCTCGCTGAAGAGGTCGATGCTTTGATAAGGAGTGGAAGGCAATATCAGTCACTTGACTTGGGAAAAGCCCCTAAAACCCCAAATAACCCATATAAGAGGATGCTAGAGCCAAAAGAAGACCATGTCCTCTCTCAGCTTAAACAAACTCAAGCTAAGGTGTCAATTTGGGAGCTCCTTGCTTCCTCATTCCCACACCGTCAGGCTCTCAGTAAAGCTTTGAGTCAACTTGATACATCCATAGACACAAGCCCAGAAGCTTTGGTGGCCACTTTGACCCAATCAACCAAGACATTGAGTATCAGGTTTTCTGATGTAGATTTACCAGAAGATGGTAAGGAACACAATGATGCTCTATACATCACCATACAAACTGGGGGAAAGACTGTGCCCATGGTTCTCATTGATAATGGGTCAGCCTTAAATGTATGTCCCTTGAAAGTAGCAAGCTGTCTGGGATTGGAGGCTACAGATCTTACACCTTCTGATCAAATTGTTAGAGCATATGATAACACTCGAAGAGAAATTTTGGGTGTTGCCACTCTGGAAGTTTCTATTGGACCAGTGAAAATGGGAGTGCCTTTCCAAGTCATTGATGTACCCGCGAGCTTTAATCTCCTCCTTGGAAGGCCGTGGATTCATCAGAATAATGTTGTACCTTCTTCATTACATCAAAAACTTAAGTTCCCTTTTGAAGGAAAAATCATCACTATTAAAGGAGACACATGTGAAATCAACACGAAAATCGTGGATCAGTCTCTCTTTGAGGTTGTTCCTGGTGAAACTGCTATGGCCTTGACTGGGTTCCATTATGACATTGTTCAATGCATTGAAGGAGAAAGGCCCAAAGGGCCATTTATCCTGTATGACTTTGGGGAGGTCCAAGTCAATTGTCTGGTGGGAATGATGCTAAGGGTAGGTCTGCTACCCGGAATGGAAATGATAAGGTCTGGGAGGAAATCATCCATAGTGCGGCCATGGGAAGAGCCTGAGAATAAGGGAACTTTTGGCTTGGGGTACAAACCCACAGATGATGAGATAGAAGAGTTTGAGCATGGGAAGAAAAAGAAGACTTGGGGGGCAAAAAGCCTCAAAATGCGCCCTTACTTTAGAACTCTGAATGGTCACTTTTGCAAACCTGGAAAAGCAGTTCCTTACTGTGGTTTTCAGGAGCCATTCTATTCTCCTATGACTGGGAAGAGGTTACCGGGTTTTGAGATGTTCACTGATGTTTTTGCCATAAAGGAAGAAGAGCTAGAACCTATAACTGACCCACAAGTGGAAGATTTCATGCGGCCTAGTCTCTTTGATGAGGTTGCTACGATAACCAATTTCGAAGACAAAAGGGACTTCACGAAGCTGATCAAGACCACAGATGGACCACTGATGAACTGGTATGCCGAGGAGGGACAAGTGGCTATAGTCAAACCTAGTCCTGTGTCACACCCCGAACCTGAGTCTTATACCGAGTCAAATCTTAAGTCAAACACCGAGTCAGAGTTTAGTTCTGAGTCTTTCTTAGCTTCAGGAATAGAAAACCCTGAGGTCGAATATAATGTAACTCTGGAGGATGACTCCGCCATTATTAATAAAACTGTTCAAGTTCTTGGTTACCCTGTGTCTTTTGCTTTCCAAGTATTATCTAGCAAAAATGAAATAAATGAAATAAAAGAAATGAATGAAAAGATAATAATTGGCAAAGAAAATGAATATACATACATTGCATATGATTGTGTGAATAAGGAACAGGTTGTTGAGTGCATCAGAAGATATGTCGACTGCTTCATGTGGAAGACAAGTGATGTCACGGGAATAGATCCAGCAATAGCAGTTCATAAGATTCCGCTATACCCCGATGCAAAGCCGGTTAAGCAGAAGTTGAGAAGAATGAAGCCAAAATGGTCTTTGAAAATTAAAGATGAGATTGCCAAGCAACTGGATAATAAGTTCATAGAACCAATTGTCTACCCTTCCTGGTTAGCAAACATTGTGCCAGTCCCAAAGAAAGACGGAAAGGTCAGGATGTGTGTTGGCTATAGAGATTTGAATAAGGCTTGTCCCAAGGACAATTTCCCGCTACCACACATCGATTTGCTAATAGACAGGATGACCGGGCATATGATGGTTTCCATGACTGACCTTGCGGTTGGGTACAATCAGATCATGGTGCATCCACCGGACAAAGAAAAGACAACTTTCATTACAGAATGGGGCACTTTCTGCTACAGGGTTATGCCTTTTAGATTGATAAATGCAGGGGCTACCTACCAAAGGATGGCGACAACAGTCTTCCATGACATGATTCACAAAGAAGTAGAAGTGTATGTTGACGATATGATTGTCAAGTCAAAATCTCTAGAAGAGCATGTTGAAGCACTTGAGAAGTTCTTCCTTAGACTTCGCAAGTACAATTTGAAGCTTAATCCTGCAAAGTGCCTATTTGGAGCAACATCAGGCTTATTTTTGGGATATTTGGTCAGCAAGAAAGGAATAGAAGTTGATCCAGCAAAGTCAAAGGCTATTCTGAGAATGCCTCCACCAAGAACAGAAAAGGAGATTCGAGGCCTGCTAGGTAGATTACAGTATATCAGTCGATTCATATCGCAGTTGGCAGAGACTTGTGGTCCTATCTTTAAGCTACTAAGAAAAGGTGCTTCACAAGAATGGAATGAAGACTGCCAGAAGGCTTTCGACAAGATCAAAGAATACTTGTTAAGTCCACCAATTCTGCAACCTCCCAGAATGGGAAAACCTTTGCTCTTGTATTTGTCTGTAACAAATGAAGCCATGGGTGCAATGCTAGCTCAAGAGGCCAAAGGTACAAAGGTAGAAAATGCAATTTACTACCTCAGCAAAAGGATGCTGGACTATGAGTTAAAGTATAACAAGATTGAGAAGTTGTGTTTAGCGTTGTATTGGACCTGCATGAAGTTACAACACTACTTGTCTTCTTACACTACTTGTGTCATCGCAGAACAGAGTCCCTTGAAATTCCTTATGGAGAGGCCTGTTTTGGACAGCAAAATGGCAAAGTGGGTGTCAACATTGGCAGCTTTTGACTTAAAATTCATTCAGAGGAAAGCTGTGAAAGGTGGGGCAATAGCTGACCAGTTAGCAGAATTACCCGTAAAAGACGAGATGCGAGAAATGAATTTCCCTACCGAAGACCTCTTGAATGTGGAAAGAAGTGTTTGGGAGATGTATTTTGATGGGGCATCCAATTATCATGGAAATGGAATTGGGATTGTGTTCAAAACTCCTTGTGGAGAATACATTCCCTTTGCAGTTAAACTTGACTTTAGCTGCACAAACAATGAAGCAGAATATGAAGCTTAGGAATTGGGGATTAAGAACCTAAAGGTCTACGGTGATTCTATTTTAATAGTATCACAAGCTTTAAGGAAATGGAAGATAAGAGAAGAGCCTTTGGTTCCTTACCTACAATGCCTTGATCATTTGGCACAACAATTCGATGATCTGTCCTTCGAATATCTCCCAAGAGCAAAGAATCAGTTTGCTGATGCCCTGGCTACTTTAGCTTCTATGATCAATATCAAGGAGGGGAAAGCCATTCGTCCATTAAAAGTTCAACTTCAGAAGCAACCTGCCCATGTAATGCATTTGGCCGATGGTAGACCATGGTTTTGGGATATCAAGAGTTATCTCAAGGATGAAAGTTATCCGGAGGGATCATCAAGGGTTGATCAAAGAGCAATAAGGCAGCTAGCCACAGGTTACATTCTTAATGGAGATATCCTCTACAAAAGAAGTTGGAATGGAATGCACCTAAGGTGTGTGAACGAAGCAGAGGCTAAGCGGATAATGGAAATGGTGCATGGTGGCGAATCAGGACCGCATATGTATGGGATTGCCTTGGCTTAAAAAATAGCCAATCTAGAATATTATTGGTCCACCATGAATACAAACTGTGTGGCATTTGTGCAAGAATGCCATCAGTGCCAGATATTTGCTAAGCTGCAGAAGCAACCTCCCGTTGCTCTGAATCCAATCACCTCTCCATGGCCTTTCGCTACTTGGGGAATGGATATAATTGGCAAAATACATCCAAAAGCCTCGAATGGACATCAGTTTATCTTGGTAGCGGTGGATTACTTCATGAAGTGGGTTGAAGCAGCTTCCTATGCAGAATTAGACGCCAAAAAGGCAGCACAGTTTGTCCGAACCAACATCATTTGTCGATACGGAACACCATTCGAGATTATCACTGATAATGGAACTCATTTCCAAGCAGAATTTGCTAAACTCTTGAAGGATAAGAAGGTCCAGCATCATAAGTCCTCTCCTTATAGACCTCAAACAAATGGAGCTGTAGAAGCAGCAAATAAGTCTATAAAGGTGATCATACAAAAAATGATCAAGGAACATAGGGGTTGGCATGAGAAGTTACCACTGGCCTTGTGGGGATATAGAACATCAATTAGAACTCCTACTGGGGCAACCCTATATTCACTGGTGTACGGAATGGAAGCGGTACTCCCCATTGAACTAGAAGTTCAATCGGCAAGGATAATTCAAGAAAGTCAGATAAATGAAGCTGAATGGATTAGCAATTATCACCATCAGTTGTTGGGTTTGGATGAAAAAAGACTTCAAGCTCTCCATCAGATTCAAGGGTATCAGAGGCGAATGGCCAGACATTTCAACAAAAAGGTCAAAGATCGAAAGTTGGAAGAAGGTTGTTTTGGTTCTGAAAGAGATCAGAACACCTGTTACAGATTCTCGAGGGAAGTTTCGTCCTCTTTGGGCTGGACCCTACATTGTAAAGAAAATACTTTCCGGCGGAGCCGTCATCTTGTCTGATTTGGATGGTCTGGAGTTCACAAACCCATGCAATCTGGATCAATTAAAGAAATATTATGTATAATCATGCATTGTAAAGGAACTACATTAGACCTGATTCTCGCAAACTAATTCGAGATATGTAGGCAGCTCTCCTTGAGCACGGTCTAAATTTTAATAAAAATCATTTATTCATTTTTCTTTTGCCAACAAAAAAAAATCCCGCTAAGTTGAAAACCCGCAAAGGGCGGCCTAGGCAAGAATGAGTAAGAGCTCGCTAAGTTGAAAATCCGAAAGGACAGCTTAGGCAAAAATTAGAGCAAGTAAATAAAGTAGATAATGCTTGGAAAGCAAATGAAAGAGTCATTCATTCCAAAAAAGAGTCATTCATTCCAAAAAAGAATCATTCATTACAAAAAGAGTCATTCATTCTATAAAAAGAGTCAAGCCATAAGTCCTAAACATCCAATGAACCAAAAAGGTAAAAGCAATCCAAAAAAGCAGACAATAGAGTCAACCCTAGGATCTAAATCCTACGTCTCCTACGTGGGGCAGAGTCTTCGGTATCTTCCTTAGTTCCGGAACTCTCTACAACATCTATCTTCCCCTCGTTAAAAGGAACCACATCCTCTCCCTTCAACTCCTGCAGCAATGCATGCCTCCTTGGCTTTTCAATTGGCCAAACTTCAGCTATAAACCAAGCTCTGTACTCTGGAGTAGGCTGAACAAGGGAAGGCTCTGCAAAAGGCCTGATGGTTCCTAACCTAGGTTTGTAGAACAGCTCGAGTAACTCCGGGAGTAATAGGGGAAGCAATGGTAAGCTCAACAGGAAGAGGAACCCTCTGATCAATTCCCATCTGTCTGAGGACGCGAGAAGCACTATACCATGTACTATGAGTGAAACCAAGAAGGTAGACATGGTTATGCATTGCATTTGCCTCCATGAATTGAGAAATTCTATACCAAGGGATGAACCACAACAATTCTTCTGGCCCAAGCTCATACAACCAGATAATCCACCTGGTCATAGAAGGAAAAGAAACCTGGATTCTTCTAGTATGATAATGAGAAGGGTTATAAGTCAAGGCATTGGGAGCGGCAACCACTCGGAGATGGTCTCTCAGCCAAACCTACAAAATAAATAGATCCTTTCTATTTACAAAAGAAAACAAATGAGAAGAAAACAAAAGGTATAATAAAATTACCTGAAGAATAATCGGAGTAACAGTCCAATTTTCAAATCCAAGTGCGGTTCTGTCAAGACTCTGAATAGTCTCAGCCAGAATCACACTACAAAAATATTCGGCATTTGCGATGGAAATCTGCGACGGACATGTTTCCATCGCAAATTTGCTACGGATCTGCGACGGATTTGCGACGGAAGGACAAGTCAGAGGAATTTTGAGAAATTGGTCGCAAATCCGTTGCAAATCCGTCGCAGATCTGCGACAAAAATCATTCCGTCGCAAATAATCGTCGAAAAGTTGCCGCGGAAACTTGGCGCGAGAGAGAAAACACTAAAAAAAGCAAGTTGCGACGGAGATCTGCTACCGTCTATTGCCATCGCAAATTTTACTACAAAAATATTCGGCATTTGCGATGAAAATCTGCGACGGACATATTTCCGTCGCAAATTTGCTACGGATCTGCGACGGATTTGCGACGGAAGGACAAGTCAGAGGAATTTTGAGAAATTGGTCGCAAATTCGTCGCAGATCTGCAACGAAAATTATTCCGTTGCAAATAATCGTCGCAAAAATTGGCGCGGATACTTAGCGGGAGAGAGACCCGCGTATATTTTTTTTGAAAATTTTTTTCCGTCACAAATTTGCGACGAAAATCTGCGACGGAAAATTTCTGTCACAAATTTGCGACGGATAAACACAGTGAAGGAATTTTGAGGAAGCCGTCGCAAATCGGTTGCAAATTCGTAGTAAATCTGCGACGGTTGTCTGGTCGACGCAAATTTTCATCGCAAAATATTTATATCTTGATTAAAAAATATATATTAAAAAATATTTATATTTAGACGAGTTGTCAATATTATTAAATTAAGAACATAATAAATTTAATGTGAATGATCATCTAATTTCAAAGTTTTGAGTCATTAGAAGATAATTAATTATTATAATTATAGAAATCATTCAAATTAAATTTAAAAAGCTTCAGTTATTTCTACTTCTTATAAAAAATCATTAATTTATAAACAACCATTGTCCTATGATAAAAGTTTAAAATTGAATGTGGTTCCAAATAAAATATTTTAGTTTAAAAAGTGAAAATATTATTAAAAATATTTCTTGTCTAAATATTTATTTATAGTTTTTTTTAATTTTAAAAAATATATATTTTTAATTTAATATAGTTAATATATCAAAAAATGTACATCTAGTCTTCCAGAATATATAGAGTATATTTTCAATTAAATGTTAAAAAAATATATGTAATATTTTCTAAAAAATACAAAATATTTTTTTAAAAAATGACATGTTGTAGCCCGATCCATGTCAAGAAACATAGATCCAATATCAAGCCATAAGGTCTGACCTTCATTAACAGCAAAAATAAAAAGAATAAACAAAATCCTAGATCCGACGGTCCAAATTATTCCACTATAAAACTAGTGTATAAAATGCAAAACCCTAATTGCTTCTCATTGCTCTTCCTCCTTCACTGCTCTCCGCCTCTTTCACAGCTCACACGCTTCACGACTTGAAGATGGTGAGTTCTCTTTGCTTTTTCTGCAACTATTTGAGATCTTCAAGTGGATGTGTGAAGGGGACCTCAAGAATTCGCAGCACCAGAGAAGATAAAGCTAAAGTAACGGTGGCTGAACAGATTTCTCAGGCCGTGCAATCCACCTCTAATCTCCTTAACCTCATGCAACGAACCTCTGCTTCCCAGGTACGCCTCTCTTTCTCTCTCTCTACATTTACATACATTCGTTCCATGAAATTATTAGATTCTTTCAATGTTGATTGTAATTCTGTATCAATTCCTTTTCAATTTTTCGTAGTTTCACTTTGATCTCTGTTTGATTTGTTTCTTTTCTTCTAGTTGTGAAGGCTCCAAAACCGATCACGAGTCCGGTGCCTGTTACGTGGTATCCATCCTTAGCTTTCTCTCTGCTCGCCATCGGTCTCGTCATCATAACTTCCTTCTTCATGTATACCATTTTTCTCTTACCTCTCTGCGCCCAGAACCTGACTTTTATACAGGCTTTACTCTACAAATATCAAAACAAACAAACAAAAAATCCCATTTTTCTGTTCACTGGCTCTGATCACACGACCTTTCTGCCACTGGTTAGCTCCTTCTTCTGTTCTTTTTCTCTTTTTAGGGTCATCAATAATGTGCATGTTTATGTTTTGATCAATCCAATTATAACGGCCAGGGGCACATTCACCCCCATCTTTTAACGGCCAGTCATCTGATTCTGATAAGGGATTGTCAGTGGGGGCTATTGTAGCCATAATCCTGGGTTCTTTGTTTGTGCTTTTTGTTGCACTTCTTGCTGTTATGTTTTTCATTAGAAAGAACAAAAGAAAGGAAGTAGGTGTTATAGTTTCCCAGAGAAATCGGTCTGCTGGCACAAATGATAGTAGGTTTTCTTTCCTTTCTTCTTTTATGCTCTTGACTTTACTATTTCTTAAAGTTTCTGAATATTGATTGAGTCACTTAAATGTTAATTTGGGTTTTAGATATTTCTGGAGTCATGATATGTGTTGTAGTATATATAACATTTGGTTTCATCTTCTTCTTCTGCTACTCGACTGTTAGATGCCTTTTGTTTCTTTGAATGTCATATAGGAATAGCTAAAATGAAAAAAGTGGTCATCGGTTAACTAATTGTTTACTCTATATGCTGTAATGTAAAATAAATGTTGAAATTCTTCTTCCTGTGAGTTTCCTACAAAATTTGTTCATTATTAGTTTGAAGCTGGAAGCTCTAGTGCTATAATCTAACCATTCAGGCATCATTCTGCTCTATTTTGCAGTAAATATGGAGATACAAGAACAAAGAGTGAAAAACACTGCTGCTGTTACAGATCTGAAGCCCCCACCAGCTAAAAAATTGGTGGTTGAGAGGTTGCAGGGGAATTCTGGATCTGTAAAGAGAATGAAGTCATCAATCACTGCTATTTCATATACTGTTGCTTCTCTGCAAACAGCAACAAATAGTTTTAGTCAAGAGTTTCTGATTGGTGAAGGTTCTCTTGGTCGTGTTTACAGAGGAGTTTCTGATTGGTGAAGGTTCTTCTGAATTATGTTTCATTACAGTTTATGTTTCAGATACTGTGTCTCAGATATTATGTTTCAAAGACGTGTCATTGATTTCTGGAACTAGATGATATTTTTTTTGCCTCTTAAAAATTTCAAAATTTATAGCCCCCCTGAGATCTGAAACTGCTTTACTTGTCTGGTGCATAATGAACCTGAATGATGATTAAATACTTGGTGAATTTTTTGAAATACTAGTTCCAACCTGGCGGATCTATCACTCTAATTTTGAGGAAATTAGTTTTTCTGCAGTTGGTTTCTGTATTGCAGAATTATTAAGATGGGACAAACTTTATACATAAATTCATATGTAGTTATTTGGTTTAAAATCCTTTTTCAACCATTATAGCTGCCATTGCCTAACAGTTGGCTTGCCACTGGTCTGTCAGCGCTGGCATATAAAGAAATTGATTTGAGAATATAGCTGAACAAGATTGGCAGAGAGAATTTACTAATTTGGTTATTAGTTTGGATAGGAAATTAAAGTGATTTTATCTCCACTGGCATTTGATTAATGATCAGTGTAGGTATACATTTAATGGTTATTATTTGGTTGTTAGCAGAGAGAATTTTCGTTGTTATTAAATTCCAAGAAATACCTTTGAACCATGCATTTGCAGCAGTATTTTGTGTGTACAACAAAGTCTTGATGAAGGCATGAATGATTTGCTATCCATCTTCTCTCCTGCTAATCATGCAATAGTTTTTTAACTTCTCATCATCTGCAGGCTTTTTGTCAAAGAAAAGTGCAAAAAAGGATGGATGGAACAAGCGATGGTTTGTTTTGAATGAGAAGACTGGGAAGGTTCGTAACTTTTTGATGAAGATATGTAGTTGCTGTTACTTTTACTAAATCATGCTGAATGTCTACTTACATGCTATTTACATTTTCTTAGTTTTCTTACAATGAAGAATAGTTTCATGTGGTGTTTGCACAGCATTTAGAAAAGTTTACCATTGGTACTATACCTGTGCAAGTAGCTTGAATCCTTCCTGTTGCAATGAACTTTTCAGATGTTATTATATTGTGGTCTATTGGGATGGGACTAAAGAGCATTGTAATGTTATCAACATCTGAAGATTTTTATTGCAAGTTTGCTCTTTCATCCTCTGATGTATATGTAGTTCAAATCTAAGACAATAATCCATCAGACAATGTAATTAGATTTGCAAAATGCATCAGACAATGTAATTAATCATGCATAATATGTACATCAGTTTGTAATTTATGATTTTTAGGATTCAGTCTTATCTATTCCTTATTTTACAGCTTGGTTACACGAAAAAGCAAGAGGAGAGACATTTTCATGGTGTCATCATTTTGGAGGTATGGAGAAACTGGCATTTTGGTTCTGGATTTTTAGATTACACTTAATTATGTTGTTTGCATACCCATGTATTCTTTTCAATATCTTTAGAATTTAGTACCTTGGTGCAATAGGATGTATGAGAAGTTTCAGAGTAAGAAATACCTTTTTTGGAGGCCTCTCCCTTTTTTCTTTTCTTAGTCAACTTTTGCTCTTTTTTTTTTATTTTCTAAATTTGCAAGGATATCTCCCAAAAAAATAGTTAATTTGATTTGATTAATGGTAAGAATATTATGTGAAATCAAAGTTTTCTATGCTATAGTGGCTACTTGTTTATCCTCTCTTCCGTTAGCTTCATGATATTGTCAATTTAAATATTATATGTTCAGGCATTAAAGCATATTTGAATGATTGCTGCATAGTCATATGAAAGGTAATTTTTAGTAGCATTATTGAGATGGATATAACTGGATATGAATGTTTCTAACTGTGGTGTGTGTTACATATAGAAAGTAATTTTTTCTTTTCTATTCCTAGTTCTCCGTGAAACTTCGATCTTGTTTACTTGTGGAAAGTGTTCTCTGTTTTCATTTTATAATTTTTTTCTCCGCTAGCTAATTCTCTAATTTTTCATTTTCCAAATAAAAACCTGAAAATTGGAAACTAGTTCATTTGTATAATATTCTAGCTTTTCATCTGCCTTTAATACAATTAACTTATTAGACTATTATCAATAAGCACTATTAATTAAATGTTAATAGCTGCTGATATATTAATAGTAGATAAAAATGAATGAGATCTGCTGATATATCATTTTCGTAGTTGTTCTTTAAGTTTTTCTATATTTATTTCCTGTGTACTGTTTAGACAACTGAGATCTGTTTCCAGAGATGGTGTGAGGAACAAACTTTATAGTTTAGTTAAGATTTACACAAAATTTCTGGATAATTATTATCTCAATAACAAGATGTTATAACTGTGATTAATATGATAAGGCTTCTAATTTCAATTCTAAGTTAAGGTTTCATGTATGAGTTCCAAGTTCCAAAGTAGGCAGTTGGTTGATTTCTGTATATATATGCTTTTGCTATTATTTTGGGTTCTATTTTATCTTACTCCTAACGTTTTGTTGTATCTTGTGCAGCTATGTACGCTGGAATTTGAGACGAGACGTGCTTCCTATTACTGGTTGTTACATGCGTTGGGCATTTATCAGCCATATGTGTGGGAATACTCACGGTTGAATGTTACAAACACTGTGATGTCAAAGCGTAAAGTGAGCAAGCATACTTGGCACTCTTGTTTGGAAGGCATGAAATTTGATTTTGTTGTGCCATTTTACATTAAACCTTAGTATTGTTGTGCATGCTATGCTATTGCAGTTAAATTTCTTGGTGACCAAGAACCATGTTGATGGCGGGATCTTGGCTCGATAACGGTTTATTCTCTTTTTTCATTTTCTTTATGGTTTTTTTGGAGGTTTCATTTTGGAAGAAAATCAAGTTTCTAAGAGAGACAAATGCTGGGGCGAGAAGAGCATAGTAAGGAGAAAATGTAACATGATGGTTTCTTTGGTTAAGCTTTGAGATAAAATTGCAACAGCCAAGTAGAAGCCAACCTTGTACAAATAAACACATCTGGTTTTGCTTTGGAAAAGCTAATAGCTGTTACTAGGACGGCCAACTTAACCTTCTAGATGGGCTCCAACAGAACCAACCCCACCAGCAGAAGATCAAGTAACAGAAGAACATCCAGATGATGACTAGTTTATGCCTTCGGCTTAGTTTTTACTTTTGAAAGTGTTCATATTTTAATACTTTGAAATGTTTAAAACTTATATATTGTAATGACTTTTGAGTTATGTTAGTTTAACTAACTATTGCATTTTATATCAATGAAAAATTATTTTGAAAATTGGTGTAAATTTAGATTTATGTAATTAAATTGTAAATATTATTACTACAGGTGTGTATTTTATATATAAAATCCATATAATGACACAAAACAGTCTGCGACGGAATCTGCGACGGACAGTCTACGACAGAATTTGCGATGAAATTTGTGACGGAAAACATCTGCGACGGCCTTTGTGACGGATTTGCGACGACTTTTGCGACAAAATTTGCGACGGAAAATCTGCAACGACAATCTGCGACGAAATCTGCGACGGAATACTATGACCTTGAAAATGGCGGGAAGATAAATCTGCGACGGCCTAGTGGTCGCAAATCGGTCGCAATTTGCGACGGCCTGTCGCAAAATTGAAAATTGCGACGCCTTTTTTATTAACGGATCGTATCCATCGCAGATAGCGTTTTTTTTTTTGTAGTGTCACGCCACCAATGCAGTTAAGTTCTTCCATCTGCCTAATCATGAGGCAAAGCTTTAAATCTCCAAAGCCAGGGTCACGGTTGAAAAGAAACCCAGCTAATAGGCAGAAAACAAAAGCTGGCATCCTATGCTTCAGTTGAATCTCATCTTCGAAATTAGCAGTCAGGAATGCGTCAATCAAAGGAAGCAACATCGCCTTATTCCCATCCACAATCATAGCTTGAGCTTGAGGCATTGTAAAGTTGAAAGGCCTCTAAAAAGACCCCACATAGCCAATTTGAATCTCATGCCTTACAAGAGGGGCATTTGGGTCACATCCAATAATTGAGCAAAATTCCTCAAAAAGAGGACACATCTCCTCCATCCGGGCACCAAATATGAAAACGTGGGCTTGGGGATCCCAAAATCTGATACAAGCATGCAAGAAATCCCAATTTACGGCTACACCTCTAAGGGTGGCAACAGCTTTCAATCCATATCTTCCCATGTTGATCATTTCAACATTATGGAGGCTCTTGGTCCAACTATGCATCACATGATTAAAAAGAGGGTTCATAGTTGAGAGAAAAATAAAATCCTACAGTGAAAAGCCTGTTTTCTGGCCTGAAAATACACTTCAACTTCGTTTTTTATGCAGCCCTGGCCCAGATGGCGGTCCGACCACCGTCCACGGTGGCTCGACCGCCGACTCCGGCGGTCCAACCGCCACCGACCCAGCTTCGATTCCTGTTTTTGATGTTTTGTGAATTTTTGTGTTTTGGCCCTGTTAGGTGCTATATTTTGGGGATTGTTTCAGGAATTTATTTTGAAAATAGATTTCTAAAAAAAAGCATCATACATACATATTTGCTGTCAATACTAACAAATAAATGCAGGTTTATATCTAAGTTCAAATAACAGGTGAAAAACATGGAAAGTACAAAGTACAGAGCAAGAATAATTCAAATACGACAAATATAATCCAAGACAAATATGAGAAATCAGCGCCGGGCTCTCCGTCTTTGTGGCCTGTTCTGCCTCTCATAAGCACTATCAGTCCAAGCACCAGTCAGCTCATCCGAGAAAGCAGTGATCAGTGCCGCCATGTCAGCAACTAGGCCCGCAGGTACCTGTAAAAAAGACAGAATCACAGTCAATTTCAAGAGAACTTTATGAATCCTTTTCATGAAAAGTTCTAGAGGAATATACCTAAGTGATGTGAGCAAGGCTCTGATATGGTACACCCTCCACACTAATTGGTCGGGTCACCCAACCGTCGGGTGCATGATAACGAACAGCATAAGGCAGCCTCAGGTAGGCCAAAGCAGGGTCCAATTGACCGGTAGCCGCAAGGATAGATGGGGGAGGCCTCAAATGTGATGAACTGCTGCTTGCTCTAGTATGTGGTGGTCCAGCTCTGAAAGCGGAAGCCTCGGCCCTAGAGGAAGAAGGTCTGTCACCTTGCCAGCTAGAAGAGGGATGGTCTCTTGGAGTGCTAGAACTGGGAGCCGAAGAATGGGAGGACCGATGAGGTGGTACAGGGTCGAACCGTGTCTCAATGCGTGGCATCAGTCGCTGAAGACAGTAAAAATCATAATCATCATCCGAAGCATAGGCCGATTAGAAGGGATCATCCTCATACTGGGACGCAGTAATAGGCAGAAGCGTCAGGGATAGCATATCATCAGGGGGATCCAGGGGAGCTGCACGAAAACCGGCGATCTGAAAAGTCACTCTCTCAGCGAGATAATACCGTCGATACTCTGGATGGGGAAGTATGAATCGACGGCGAGTCAGGAACTGTGATCACTAAAAGCTGAGATCTTGAGCAATCCACTTTACCAGCCGGCTAGACATCGCTGTAAATGCAACCTGTAAAAATTTATTATGTTAGTGAATCATTTTCTCTAATAAAATAAATAAGGATGGGGATAAAGTATTTACCGAGTTCATGGAGCAGCTGTCGAAGAACGATCTCAGCTCTCTGATAGGAAGCTTCCTCTTTGGTGCTTCTAACCTCTCTTTATACCATCTCCAAGCAATGGGAGAAAGAGGATCTGCAGGGGTAGGTAGCTCACGAAGAAAAGGGGCGACACCAGGAAAGTACTCGTAAGCCCAAGTCTGGAAAAAATGAAGAACATATCAGAGTCGGTGTATGCAAGGTAAAAGAAATGTTCTTTATATTACCTCCCAGAAGTAGTACAGGCCGCATGGAGCAATACGGGTATAGCAGAGATCTGACATGTCGTCGTACAACCTACACAGCATCATGCTGGCCCAATCGTATGTCTGAAGTCGGGTCAGGTCGAGTAGGCTCTTCAGCACATTGAGACTCACTGCGTTCTTCCTGTTTGCTAAGAAGGAGCTAGCAAACAGGAGAATCAGGGTAAACCTGGCCACCTGATTAGCAGTAAGATCGCCTACCTCGTAGCAAGCATAGATGGCTGGCGCTTGCTCTACAAGCCACCTCAGCTGAATGCAGCGAGGCGCCTGATGTCGAAGATAGTCAACCCCGATCAAAGTGACCATGTCGGCTGAAGAAATGTCATGCCGCCAGTCATCATAGAACTCCACCATCTCAACGCCGAAGGGAACCTCGAAAATGATGGAAAAGTCGGTAGGCGTCATCGTCATCTCCCCCCAAGCAAAATGGAAGGTATCAGTAGTGGGCCACCATCGCTCGGCCAGCGCGCAGATCAACTCCCTGTGGATATCTCTGTCCACATCTATAGTCCTCAAACGGTGGAGGAAAGCAGGTCTGATAAGATCCCCCACCGGATGCCCGGCATCAAAGATGTAGGCCGGAATAGTGCTCATGGGACTCTCGGCTATGGATATCCTAATCGCAGTGTCCTAGAAAAGCAGAGAGAGGGATTTTCTAATTCATTATTGTGGACAATTTGGGGGGCAACTTCAGAAAAATTTAAGTTCTATCCCTATCCAAGTGTAACTTCCTAGAGGATTATTTCTAAGTTCTTTACTAGAAATAATTACTGATGGCAGAACATAGTGAAGCCTGGTATTACTCCTACTAGAGCTAATTCAAGTACATGTAAAGGAAAGAGTCCTAAAATTTGTTTCTAAGTTCCTTACTAGAAATAAATAAAATTTCTAAGCATGCATACTAGATGAGTAAGGGGGAAGGTACTTACCTCATAGCAGCCGGTCCGGGAACTGTGCTTCTTCTCCTCAAGTAAACGATTGCAGGGAGGGAGTGGGAATTCGAAGTCTTCTAGGCCAGTGAAATCCATCGTCAAAAGAAAGTTTGAAGGAAAGGAAAGAAGAAGAAAGAATGAAAGCAAATGAAAATGGATTGGAAATGAGCCTATTTACAAGGAAAAAGGTAAAAACGGGTGTCTTTTGCAGCTCGCTCAAAATCCTCGTTTCTGACGACCACTGAGCTCCATAAATCATTTTTATGGACCCCAATGGGAGGCAATTGTGAATACTCGAATTTTGAGGCTCGGAAAGCCGATTTTATCAGACTGCAGATGACCGAGCCGGACCGGAGGTCCACGGTAAAGTTCACCGAAAGTATGTCTTCCTGGTACTTGAAATGTCCGGAGCGACGCAAGGATCACGAATATGGTCCTGGAATTTTTTTGAAGGTCCATAGCTCCCGAAAAATCAGTTTGAACGAAAATCGTGCGTGCTTTTTGGGGGGGCTCGACCACCGAGGGCAGCGGTCAGACCGCCGCCAACCGCGGTGGTCCGACAGCCGACGGTTTTGTTTTTTCTGTTTTCCCTGGCTATCACTTCCACGGTGGTCCGACCGCCATCCAGTCCGAATTTTGTCTATAAAAAGCCTCCAAATTTTCAGAAAAAGGGTTGGGTTTTTTCGGGTGAGCTTCGGGCGGACGAATTCTCTATTTTCACACGCTTAAGAACTTCTCTTGGACTTTTCTTTGCATAAATCTAATCTTGTGCTGCAGGAATTGATTGAAATTAAAATTGAAAAAAAAAACAGTAACCAAGAATTATAATCCAAGGTCCGAGAAAACGAGATCTGGAACTACGAAGTGGGAGAACCCTAAACAAAGTAATATCCTAATTTATCCTTGGTCAATTTAAGCATATCATGAGCTCTACACCTCCTTCTTAATTTCTTTTTTTGGGTCAAAGATCTAATCTCTTTTGGCATTAAGCCTATCCAAATTAAAATCAATCTTTGGCATGAAGCCGATCTCAACTAAAATCAACTTTTGGCACAAAGCCTAAATTGCATTCTTTTTGGTACCAAGTACCCAAATTTCATCAAAATTAGCACTAAGTGCTCAAAATCTCACAATTTTGGCAAAAAGCTAGACAATGCACGAAGCATACACACACACATGCATAAATGCATAATTGCCTTTAAATAGGCTTTTCCGAACTACATGGGCTTTGATCTCTCATAAAAAATGAGAGTATGTAGGCATATTTGGGATTCACCCCAAATAGCAAGTCCACAATTTACTAACAATTTATTTGTCTTCTTTTCTCCGCCCCTTTTAGGTTTGTTTCTTTTTGGCAAATTAATCAAATACATGACATAGTCCCCGAATCCTCCTTGGGTTCGTAGATTAGAAACCTTTACATTGGATGCATTATTGGAGTCAAACAAGGGTTTTCTTAGTTTTTCTCTTTGAACAGAAAAAACTGAGTGGCGACTCCTAACAACAAGTGAATGTTCCTCCGAATCCTTTTCGGGTGGAAACCGAGGTTCACAATAATCAATGTGTATAATGATAATAATTTAAGATAATGACCATTAATGGTCTTCAATATGATCTCAACAAATACAACCACAATAGGTACATCTTTTCCTAGTCTAAGATTCCTCCAAAAATTTAATTGCTTTTTTTTCCCCTGCAATGTAACCTATAATTTGTCACCACTACATTAAACAATAAAAATTAATAGTGATTCTTGGTTATAATTAGTAATAAATATTATTATTTTATTTTATATTCAGATACCTGATATTGTAGATAAATGGTTCTGTTGCTTTTCAACACATTGCTTGCATTAACCTAGACTACATTCTCAATGATGATAAGTTGTCCAAGTGTATATGTTGCAATATTAAATTCAAAGTATAAATGATAAATTTTATTGTATAAATAAACATATAAATAGTGCATAAATATAAACAGTATTTCATAATACACGCCACATAAGTAATCAATCATGTCGTCCCTTTGTCTGAGATATTCAAATTCTAAGAAATTGAACTTATCGAATGGAATTAGATAAATATTGTCATTAATTTGTTTCATCGTGGCATAAGGGAGCAGCCTGATTTGAAATTCATGATCACTGATCTTGTAATTTCTTTGACATTTTTCTATCTCAAATCTAAAAATGCAATAGATATTCCCTTCAATTATCTTAGACTAAAATATGCTAGCTAAATTCATAGGAACCAATCTTTGTATCGTATTTCCCTCTTAATTATGATAAAGCACGAAATGAAATATTTATTATAAAAATAAAATGAAAAATGAAATAGATGTAAATAAAATAAAAGGCATACCTCTTCATCTATAAGTAGAAATTCAAAATTTGTAGTTTAATTAGGATTGTATGTAAGGATAAAATCTCATGTCTGAACTACTTGTACCCTTAATTTTATGTTTTTGATGTCTTTAGTTATGCGTCTAATGGGTACACATGCCATGATGAATAATTGAATATGCATAACAAATTTATTTAATATACAAATCACTGTAACTGAAAAATAGCCATAGTAACAATTATAAGAACATTTCATATAAAAAATTGTATTCTTCTCAATAGTAGAAGTAGAGAAATACACATTTTATAATTCAATAAAAAGTTCACAACAAATTTAATTAAAACAACTATAACTTATCTCAAACAAAAATTAGCCTGCTCTATGATTAAGAAAATGTCATAAAAAATCCCGAGCATAACATCATAATGCTTGTTTAGAAGTTGATATTTATGAATAATTTGTTGCAAGGGCTTGTCAATGGATTTTTGAAATTATAATGGAACAAATTAAACAAACCAAAAAAAAAAATCAAACCCAAACTAAATATAATCTCAATTTCTAAGAACCAAAAATGTAAAAGTATGAATTTTAATAAGCATCCAAATCATTAAAATAAAAAATATAAAGAAAAGTGAAAGCTAATGTACCATTATTTGCAACTTATTGATAAAAAATAATACATAAAAATAAAGTCATTTATTTAAAAAGAATAATAAACAATTTTCATTAAAGAGCTGATAATAAAAATTCAAAGGTAAAAAAATTTATTAGCAATTAGAAGATCTGTTTGTTACTCCCACACGAAATTCATCGTATAATTAAGCAACCTTGAAGCACCATTCCACAAAAATTAATCATTTGCATATTTAAGTCATGGTAAAAAAATAGGGTAGGAATATAGATTTCATGCACATTCTACCCCAAATGAATGCAGACCAAAATTCTTATAAGTATCTTCATTCATCCATATAAAAATCTCAAAATTTCATCTAGGCCCATATAACTAAAAAATAATACTGCCTAATAGAAACCTAGCCCATCAATGTCCATAATTCTTTAGAAAACGCTGACCATTAGATTCTCATAGACAAATCATGACCATTAATCTTAAATTGAAAACCTACTACTTTAAATCCATAAAAAAATCCTTGAACCACGCCCCCCTAAATCCTTTATTTTCTTCTTTGATCAATCAAACAAAATCATACCCCTTCCTATGGTTGATCTATCAAATGTGAAATGCCTAACAAAAAAAGACTCATCTTCTTTCTCTTTTTCAGCATGAAAAATATCTCTCAAGATCGTATTCAACCACATAATGCCAAAGAATCCCTACTTCTCCTTCACTCAAATTGCTCTAAAAAATATTGATATCCTAATGTCATGCCTTAAAATTTTGCCACCTTAAATTTCCACCATAAAATGCTAGAAATCTAAGCCTCACTCCCTCTTCCAACCTTACCCACCCACTAGCTCATCAATTACAAGTATGCAATATCAGAAGGAATGGCTTGCATTGAGCATGGTTCCATGAAAAGGGAAAAAGAACAAATGAAGAAAAAAAATGCTAGAGAACTTCACAAAATTAAATCACACCAAGGTAAGAAAACTAAACGTTATCTACATCCCATGAGTCTAATGTCAGAAAAATTTAATTTTAATGGCTATAAAAATTCAATCTAACTCTATTTTTTTATTCCAAATATTAGCATTAGTTAAATACTAAGACTTAGATATATTTTTTTGCCATCCAAATTTTCTAAAAGAATAACATCACTTCACATGAATTAAGGGACAAAATGAATTTGGGGTGGGGCTGATGGGAGCCGAATCCACCAAAAATAATAACCTGCTCTTCCTACAAAAGAAAACTTGTAAATAGGGTGAGAAGGGTCGAACCCTAGGGACTAGCTTGCCGAAAGTTAACCAGAACTGAAAATAAAACTAAAAATTAAAACGAGGGATTTAAAATTGGAACGAGATTAATTAAAATTAAAACGAAAGCAACAAAAATAATATAAAACTGAAACGATGGGGAAGAATTCAGTCAAGGCATACCGCGGTTCGAAGTTTAAACTGATTGATCATTGATTCAAGAATAATCCTTTAATTCAGATTACAGACAAGTTATAGCCAGGAAGAACGTCGACCCAACCAATCCTACCTTATTAATAGGTTATTAAGATACGATCTAATAATAACCCCTAATTAACTAGCAAACCTAAGTACGATGAAGGATTTAACTGTTAACAGCCTTAAATCTAGTAGGACCTTGCCCTAATTAACAGAAACTACGAGTATCCATTTAAATCAGATTATACTCTTCCTTGATATAACCCAAAAGGTTCTGCCCAATTAAATTATACCAATCACTACTACATCAATCTAATCAAACAATTACGGATTTGATTCAATTGAATAGTCATGGAAATTGCTATCAAACAAATAACGGGCCCTGTTAAATCATTCAATAGAATTTCACTAAGGGATATATTTTCCCAATAAACCACAGAAAGAATATAAATGCAATGTAAATCAAAGAATTCTATTAAGTTCAATTCAATCTCACAATCATGATCAAACTTTTACCTTGGATTAAGCCTTAACTGAACAAGATGATTAGCCACGCATGGCTGTTGAAGAAAACATCGTAAAATTCTGAAAATTGTTCTGAAATTCGTAATAATTCCTAAGGTGGCCAAAAAGTGTCTTCTCAAAACCTAATTTTTAACTTATATATCCCCCAAAGTGGGGCCAAAACATAATACAATAAAAGGGGCCCACTAAACAGTGTTTAATATCATTCCTCTGCTCTAAAACACGCTGGAAACAGTCCCAATAAGTCGCAGATTAACAACTCGTATAAATCAGTCCGCATCTGTTCGCTTGTTGCTTAGTCTTGCCCAAGGCTAAGGACTTGACAACTTCATATTTTCCAAACAGAATCCAGCAGCTACTGCTTCCCAAAAACATCTTCAGAATCTACTCCTTTTAGCTTCATTCTCACCATATCCAGTATATCCTAACACAAAAACAAGAATCCAACTAAAAACTCATCTTTTAAGCACAATTAACACAAAATCAGCATATTATAATCAATAAAAACGTGTTGGATTTTATCCCATGCTTGTCCTCAAGCATGATTCAAAGCTCAAAATCAATCCATATAGGAGACCACAACTTCACCATGAAAATCAATCCAACATATGCAAAAACCTCAAACAGCTCAACCTCGCAATTGGATACCAAACCGTCAATATCATTCTATCGTCATGAACTCAATCGAAAAAGGTTACACTAAGAATTCTTAAAACACACACGCACACATACGAAGTTTGAATCGATAGGCATTTTATTGAGCAATTAACAAAGCATATAAAACACATTTTCATAGCTTCAAGAAAACCAAATAATGAACAACCATAAGCTCTCATCCAAATTCCCTCTCCACTAATGTAGGACAAATCTCAACAAAGGATCAATAGGTCTTTTACTCGGGTTAGGCTAGGTGATGGTTACAAAAGATAGGATAATGTAAGGCTAAGAATAACAAGAAAATAAGTCTTTTACAATTAATTTCAAAAGAACAATGCACGAACTAACTAATGGCGACAAATGCGACTTAAACCAGAGAAAAGCTTAAATTAGAGAAAACTAAAACTGAAATTGAATACACTTTTTTTTTCTTTTCTGATTTTTTTTTTCATTTTTCTCTTTTTTTTTCTTTTTCATTTTTTTTCTTTTCTGATTTGCTGTTTTTTTTTCTATTTTTTTTCTGATTTTTTTTTTCATAAAGAACACCCTAAAATTTATTTACAACAATAATTGAACCCAAGAAAAATTTACATAGAAACATGGGTTGAAGAGATAATTTATTCCAAAACTAAAAAAATGCAATTGTGTCAATCCCAAATTATTAACATATGCACTTGCTCAACAAATAATTGAAAAGACTATTTTCTCGCAAAAAGAGTGGTAAGCGAAGGCTTTTTCGGTTATATGGTTATATCGTGGGTTATGAAAAGAATTTAGAGTACGCGTTTAGCATACTTCGTAGGCTAGAAGGGGGTGAAAGAACGGTAACGCAAAGGTGGGAAAAACATAAAAGGATTAATGAATCGGCCAAGAGAATGCCCAAATCATTTCCAAAGTCGAGACTCGCCTAGGATTTCGCCTCAAGGGAACGTAAAAGAAAGTTCTAGTGTTCGGAAGCTATTCTAAATTTTTTGCTTCGGAAATTGCTCTAAAAAACACCTATCCAAAGAAACTAAGTTTTGAAAACCATTTTGAGAATTCAAAGTGTAAACAATTTAAATTAAGACTCATGAGTGCAATGACGGTCAATTTCAAGTTATGGTTTCCGCTCGCTAAGTCTTATCGTCCAAGATTTTCACAACGGTCAAACCAAGAAACAATAGCAAAGTTTTCCTCTCTAGACTTCCTAAGAGTTCAAAATCATGTTTAAAAACATAAACAACCCAATGAGTAATCCCAAAATCAGTTTAACACATCAAAATTGCAAAAATTTTACTCAAAATATCATGGGATAAGCGTCTAACTTCCTAACTCAAAATCACCTTTCCAAAAATCAAGTCTCATACCAGAAATTAAGCATATGGCAACAGCAGAATCACATAAAAATATCATCAAATGCCATCATTAAAAAGAGGGAAAAACTAGACAATAGCGAACTATAACGCATAACAATCAACAAACAACATGGCAGCAGCTATTAATCAACAGAAAGCTCAAAATTTCAGCAATTAACATCAAAATTTCAGCTGTCTCAATCACATAAATCAGTCCCAAAAATTGCAGCAAAAACATTCTCATATCAAATCCCCTCCCCACACTTATTTCACACATTGTCCTCAATGTGGAAAAATCACAATGAAACACAAATGGAGGATCTCAAGCAAATAAAATTAAAAGAGAGTAGGAGTTAAGAAGTACTGCCCTGTTGGTGTTTTTGGGTTGTTGTGATTGCTTATAAGCAAGCTTCATGGGTGGTGGATTAGGAGTAATTTTTGTTCGAGCATATGGCAGAATTACTGAAGTGATTACCTACAAGAGTTAAGTGCAAAACGCAACCAAAACAAACAACGAACAAGCACAAACAGGTGCAACGATAAGTAAGCTCCACGTTCAGCAAAAACTCGCAGTGGAACCAATCTGAATTTCAAGGTACAGCAGCGACTAGATAAAGATGAGAACAATCAAACTTCATAATGCAATATCAACTAAGTTCCAAGTTTAAAACAACCAAGCATGAGATAATTATAAAGTGTCTTTGAATGCAGAATTTCTACCTCAAATCAAACCAAACTCATCATTGTTGCTCAATACCAGCAATAAACATTATAATATTCATTCAATTGATTCTCATTATGGCAAACCAAAAGTGAACCTAACTGTAATCATCAAATCTTATTCTAACACAGTGTCAGCATCCAAAAATTCACAATATTCAGCTCATCCATAGCAACTAATCTCAATACTCAATAAAAATGGCAACAGTTTGGCCTCCAAGAAAAAAAATAAAAAATTATTAGAAACTCACCTGAAACGCAGGAAGAGGGAGGTCTGGAATTTTTTTTTTCGGTTCAACAGTGCTGTCGATTTGAGCAAGAGGGAGAGATTTCAGCAGTGTTGCGATTTCTGTTTGCGATTTCTGGTGGAGATTTCTGGGTTGCGATTTCTGGTAGAGATTTCTGGGTTGTGATTTCTGGGTTGCGATTTCTGGTGGAGATTTATGGGTTTCAAAATTGAGAGGCTGCTGGATTTTCGATTGAGGGGCTGTTGGTGCGATTCGGATGGGGAGAATCGGTGGGCTGCGATTTCTGTTTGCTTCGATTTATGGGTTGAGAGAGAGGGAGAGAGAGAGATGCTGGCTGGTGGAGGGTTCAGTAGGATGACTGGCGGCAGGTGGCTAGACTGGACGGTGGTGGTTGTGGTGATTTGGGTGACGGCGTGGTAAAGCGGCGGGTGAAGGTAGAGAGAGAAGCTCTCCTCGTGAATTGAGAGAGAGAAGGAGAGAAGTAAATTTCTTTTACTCTATCTATGAAAGAAAAAAAAACAATATTAAAATTATATTAGAGTAAAAGAAATACTATGGTAAAAATAATAAAATGAGAACCAGTAGACCCGCTTAAAAATACTAGGTAAATATATTTGAAACTCTCTAACTGCCAAACCAATAAAAAAAATTACCACCATTAGAGACCACATTTAAACCTCTCTGCACTTAAAATACCCAGAATGGCAACAGGAAGAAGATGATATTGTTCATTCTCTCTCTCTTTTTTTTTTTGAAAAATAAAAACAACTGCAGAAAATTCAAATAAAAAGAAAACACAAAATTTATTAGGCTTGGGTTGCCTCCCAGAAAGCGCCCTCATTTAACGTCTTAGGCTCGACATTTTTGAATTTTCAACCGAATTCGGTGGAGCTTCCAAATGCAACATTCTTCGCCCATCCAAAATTATCCTTGTACTCATTTAGCACTCGAATCAGCTCCTTTTCTTGCTCATTGCTTAGCTCTTTGGAGACAATTAATGAAATTGGATCTCCATCACCCAAAAACACATACTTCAAATGGCTAGGCAATGGTTGTAGTCCCATGTTTAGCGCCTTTTCCAGCTCAATTTCCTGCAACTTTTCATCAGACAAAATTTTCTCTTTAAACTTATTAGTGCCTTCATTATCAAAATTCTTACAAGAAACCACATTAAGCTCATTCTTATCAATTATTGGAGAAAATTTATTACTTTTGGGATCAAAATCAGACACGTCACTCACATTGGACACAATATTAGCATCTTTGACTTCACTATACATGTTAAATTTGACAACTTCTCCATCCAGCTCCATGGTAAGAATACCATCAAAAACATCAATTTTAGTCCTAGCTGTCCTAAGAAAAGGTCTTCCTAAAATGATTTCACTAGAATTTGAAGATTTAACATCCTCCATATCAACCACATAGAAATCAGCAGGAAAAATTAAATCATTAACTTTCACTAACACATCCTCTAGCACCCCTTCCGGGTAGATTACGGACTTATCCGCCAATTCAATGCAAATACTAGTTTTCTTTAAAGCACCTATATTCAAAGAAGAGAAAATAGACAATGGCATAACATTAATTGAATTGCCTAAATCACACATAGCTTTCTTAATTTGCACATTGCCTATTCTACAAGGGATAGAAAACATACCTTCATCCTTGCATTTTGGTGGGAGTTTTCTTTGCAAAATCGCAAAGACATTCTCCCCCACACTTACCTTCTCAACCTCAGCTTGCTTCTTCTTACTTACACAAAATTCCTTCAAAATCTTTGCATATCGAGGTATTTGCTTAATTAAATCGAGCAAAGGAATATTTACCTCAACCTTGCGAAAGATGTCAAGGATATCTTTCTCTTCTTTCTCCCTCTTGCATTGCCTCAACCTTTCGGGAAAGGGAGGCGGTATAACAAACGTCTCTTGCTGCCACTTTTCAACTTGCTTGGGAACCTCCTTTTGCTAAATTTCTACCTCTTTTTCAGCTTCTTTCTTCGACCTACTGCTATCTTTCTTCGGGGCTGTTGTATTTAGCTCTTTTCCACTACGTAAAGTGATGGCACTTACGTTCTCTCTTGGGTTTACAACTGTTTGAGAGGGTAACTTTCCTTGATTCTCCAACCTGCTCACGGAAGAGGCAAGTTGGCTGACTTGGGTCTCCAAGTTTTGCAAGCTCCTCTTTGTTTCTTGTTGTAAGGCATTCATGTTGGTGGTAATCCCGCTCAATTCCCTCCTAGTTTCTTGCTGAAATGTGGCCGTACTAGTGGCAAGAGCTTTAACAATATCTTCCAAAGACATACTTGAGTTGGAAGCTTGTTGAGGAGGCGGTCTAGCTTGCTGGAAATTCTGCCTATTCCCATAGCCATAATTCTGCTAATTTCTCCATCCTTCATTAGATGAATTAGGGAATGGCCTTCGGGGCTGCTCTGAAAATTCACCCATTGCATTGACTTGTTCCTGATCATCTTGTATTTGATAACACAAGTCTGTCGGGTGATCAGGCGAATTGCACAATCCACACACATTTGCACGAGCATTGAATCCTGCAGTAAAGGTTTTAAACATAGATGTTAGTTCATTAAGTCTATCATCTACAGAAGAATTACTTACCTGGTAGACTTTTCTTGAAGGCTCTTCAGTTTGCCCGAATTGCTGTGAATTTGCTGCCATAGTAGTTATGATCTCTCTAGCTTGGGCTGGAGTTTTATTCACAATTGCTCCCCCACTTGCAGCATCAACCATTTTCCTCTCCATATCTACCATTCCTTCATAAAAGTACTAGATCAAAGACTGATCTGACATCCCGTGTTGCGGGCAAGCTGCACATAACCTCTTGAATCTCTCCCAGTAATCATAAAGGCTCTCTCCAACTCGTTGCTTAATACCACATATTTCCCTTCGAATAATGGCAGCCCTAGAAGCGGGGAAATACTTCTCCAAAAATACACGAGCCATTTCAGGCCATGTTGTTATAGAACCCGGTGGTAGGTTAAGCAACCATTCTTTAGCAGTATCTTTGAGAGAAAACGGGAATGCTCTCAACTTAATTTGCTCCTCCGTAACACCTTGAGGCTTCATACTAGAGCAAACTCCATGGAATTCTTTCAAAAAGTTGTGTGGGTTCTCGGTCTTCATTCCATGGAAGGTAGGTAGCTGATGAATCAAACCCGATTTCAGCTCAAAAGGCACCTCCAAATTCGGATAAGTGATGCACATGGGCTGCTGCTCTACAGGGGCAGCCTGTAGCTCTCTAACTATGCGGTTATCAGCCATCACTTCTTCTCTATCAGAATCTGTTGAGGAATCTTCTTGCACTAGACTTCCTTCTTCAATTTCTGTGGGATTATCAACCAAATCAACAGCTGCTCCTTCCAAATCAGATGTGGAAGTTGCTTCTGCCCACCTTCGTTCCTTAGTTTTCTTCTTTAATGCACGGGCTGTCTTTTCTATCTCTGGATCAAATTCTATAGGCAAATTTTCAGACCTGGTCATCCAAGAAGACAACAAACAATAAAGTTAACTAGTCCCCGGCAACGGCGCCAAAATTTGATGGGAGCCGAATCCACCAAAAATAATAACCTGCTCTTCCTACAAAAGAAAACTTGTAAATAGGGTGAGAAGGGTCGAACCCTAGGGACTAGCTTGCTGAAAGTTAACCAGAACTGAAAATAAAACTAAAAATTAAAACGGGGGATTTAAAATTGGAACGAGATTAATTAAAATTAAAACAAAAGCAACAAAAATAATATAAAACCTGAAACGATGGGGAAGAATTCAGTCAAGGCATACCGCGGTTCGAAGTTTAAACTGATTGATCATTGATTCAAGAATAATCCTTTAATTCAGATTACAGACAAGTTATAGCCAGGAAGAACGTCGACCCAACCAATCCTACCTTATTAATAGGTTATTAAGATACGATCTAATAATAACCCCTAATTAACTAGCAAACCTACGTACGACGAAGGATTTAACTGTTAACAGCCATAAATCTAGTAGGACCTTGCCCTAATTAACAGAAACTACGAGTATCCATTTAAATCAAATTATACTCTTCCTTGATATAACCCAAAAGGTTTTACCCAATTAAATTATACTAATCACTACTACATCAATCTAATCAAACAATTACGGATTTGATTCAATTGAATAGTCATGGAAATTGCTATCAAACAAATAACGGGCCCTGTTAAATCATTCAATAGAATTTCACTAAGGGATATATTTTCCCAATAAACCACAGAAAGAATATAAATGCAATGTAAATCAAAGAATTCTATTAAGTTCAATTCAATCTCACAATCATGATCAAACTTCTACCTTGGATTAAGCCTTAACTGAACAAGATGATTAGCCACGCATGGCTGTTGAAGAAAACATCGTAAAATTCTGAAAATTATTCTGAAAATTATTCTGAAATTCGTAATAATTCCTAGGGTGGCCAAAAAGTGTCTTCTCAAAACCTAATTTTTAACTTATATATCCCCCAAAGTGGGGCCAAAACATAATACAATAAAAGGGGCCCACTAAACAGTGTTTAATATCATTCCTCTGCTATAAAACACGCTGGAAACAGTCCCAATAAGTTACAGATCAGCAACTCGTATAAATCAGTCCGCATCTGTTCGCTTGTTGCTTAGTCTTGCCCAAGGCTAAGGACTTGACAGCTTCATATTTTCCAAACAGAATCCAGCAGCTACTGCTTCCCAAAAACATCTTCAGAATCTACTCCTTTTAGCTTCATTCTCACCATATCCAGTATATCCTAACACAAAAATAAGAATCCAACTAAAAACTCCTCTTTTAAGCACAATTAACACAAAATCATCATATTATAATCAATAAAAACGTGTTGGATTTACATGTTATCAGGGGGGGGGGGGCAGGAGGGGCCGATGCCCCTAATTGTAGGCACACCTTAACTTTTGGTGACTTCTCACCCATCATTCTTTTTGTTCATGTTCCCCCCCACCCATTGTATTTGGTTATTTGCAGAGTAGAGACTTCATATAATTGAAGGGAATGAAGAAGTGGAAGAGAAGAAGAAGATGCATTGGATTTTAATTATTTTTTTAACCTAAAGTGAAAAGAAGTCGTTTTACTTTGGGTAAAAAAAAAAACTCATTAAACCAAACGATGTCATTTATTTAGAGATGATGCTTTGTAGTGAGTTTTTGGTGTGCCCTGTAAGCTTTTATTTTGATTTCTAAAGTTTTTAACTTGTTTAAACTTGAAGGTTTCAACTTTCAACAACTTCTTCTATTCTTCATTTTTCATTGTGGTCGGCAATAACATGCAAGTGCAGTAGACAACAAATATTTTTTTTTTAAATTTATGTATTATAAGATATCAATTTTGTCAAGGAATGATCATTGATCAACAAAACTAAATAAAATGGCCAACTACAATTAATGTGGTTTGTTGTTTTGATTTTATTAAGCAATTTAATTTTTCTAATTAAGATGGCCAAATACAATTAATGTGGTTTATTTTTTAAAATTTTCTATACACTAGCGTCTGACGGAACTAATTAAATTTTTTATGAAATCAATACAACAATGCCAATATTCTCATTGCTTTAATTTTAATTTGTCTCTATAAAAGAAGCCAACCTTTAATTAGGTGTGAATATTATATCATAATATTATTTTTTATTATATTGTAAATTGTTATTGTTATTTATTCATTGATTATTTATGGTTTGTGTTAATTTAGGACTTTTATGGATAAATTTGTGATAAAGAGACTAAGGAGTTTGGTTGAAGCATCTAATGTTCAAAAAACATTACAAGATGAAAATATTAGCAATAAAACTAGCGAGATTGAGTTTAATCCGATTAACATTATTGGTGATCCAGGACTTTGTAAACCAATTGAATTTTTTTATGTTCGAATTAGAGATCGAGTTCGAATCCCATTTTTAGAAGTTTGATGGTCTTATGGTCCAAGTAAGCTTAAGGCCACCAAGCACCACATAAAACTTAATTAATTAATGTATTCATACATATTGATTAATTGCTATAATGATTTAAAATTTTATTTAATAGCTTTTATTATTTACTTATAATTTTATGATATATTATTACACATTTATTTTGATATTATATATCACACATATTTATTATTTACATTATAGTTTATCTATAAACCTTACTAAATCTTCATAATAGTATTACGAAGCAACTAGAATATAACACAAACTTAGAACTTTAATTACATATAATAGTTATTGCTAATTATATTATTCTCAGGCTTCTTGTTGGAAAGAAGAAATTAAGAAGCTAATGAACCTGGATCACCTCTACATAAAATCGCATAGACGATTGGGTGAATCATCAACTTAGTGAGATTATAATACTACAAGGGTAGGATGCACAACAAAAATATTTTAAGGTTTAACAATAATAATATAAGGTGTCTACACAATAAAGGTATAGCAATAAAATTTAATCCACAAGAAAGACCTATATAGCTAGACTAATATCACAAAAGCAAATCACATAACATGAAAGATAACACAGAGCAATAGAACTGAAGGAAATATACCACTATGTATATTTTAGTGCTACCACACATTATATACACATAGAGCATTAGCTACTACATTTTTATCACAAATCTCTATGTGCACATAGCCTGATGGTATAGCCTCAATCAAGTTAGGATTCTATCATATTAGCTAAACAAATGACTCGGTATAATCATATAGGCTTAGAGGTTATATAGAGTTTCACAATTCACAATTACAAAAACACAAGTAACAAAGGGTATCGAATAGCTCAAGTATCAACAATTGTTTAAATTTCATCAAAGAAGATACCAAAGTAACAAAAGAAGGAATGGACACTATAACTCACCTTGAACTTGAAAATTTGACTCCTCTAATTCATTGATAATAACTAGTTGGTTTGGTGGCAATACTCGACCTACATTCTCACCCACACATAAATCACACATTTAGGTTTGTTTTTAATTTATTATTTGTCATTCTTGCTTTAATTGTTCATTAGGCACCTATGTCATGTTTTAACATCTTAATATGTTCTAAAATTTATTTTGTAATTATGGATTCAAATATACAAAATTATATTATAATAAGGCTATGCAATTGAGTAAGTTCTGAATATGTGCCATATGCCTATATAAATGCATTGGTTTTCTCAAGTTATTGGATTTACTTATTCATTAAATTAGTATTTGAAATTTTGGGAACATTAGATACACATATTAAATTTTATATTCATCTATTATATGCTTATATTTATAATTAGATCAAATATATTTTGTTATGCTCAATTCACCTAAATTTCAGTATTTGAGTAGTTTGTATTCATTTAATTGTATATTAATTTATTCAAATTCATTTGCCTAAACTTTTTTCTAGGATGTTCCAAACATCCTATATGACTTTCGTGTAATTTTTTATAAATTATAAGGTTCATTTATATAGGTAAATAATTCAAACACAATAGCAAAATTTTCAGTGATATTGATTCAAACTGTTAAAATGAGCAACTTATATTCACTTAGTTGGTTACTCATGTTTCCTCATCATTTTGAATTTTCCTTTTTACCAAAGTCTTCCCAACATCCAAATACACATTTTTGTAGATTTTTATGAATTTTAAAACTCGCTTGCATATTGAAATAAATAAAAAATAGTAGCTAAATTGTTGAGAATTTAAGTTGTTTAATTTAGACAGATTTGAATATTAGGGTTTCTAACTTTATCCTATTCAATTTCTTTCAATAAAAATTGATTTTCAACATCCTAAATTCTTATTTCACATATATAAATAATAATTTTTAGCTCAAGTTTAATAAATAATAGATTTAAAGCTAGAGAAATAAAATTAATAGATCAAGACACAGAATTTTCAGATTTCTTACCTTTAGGAGTTTCTTTTTATCTTCTTTGCTTTTACAACACTTTATTGATTTAATTTTCTACTTTGAATCACTTTTAGACATAAAAATTAGTTTAGGAATGGTTTTTGGCTGCTGGAAAGAGAGAGAAAATCATGATAAGAAGGAGGTGTTTTGATAGAAAGGAGAAAGAAGATAAGAACTAAATTTTGTCATCTTTTTTAATCATGATTTATCTAGCTCACTCCCTATTCAAAGGAGGTGAGTCACCCACTTAATTTGACATAAAAATGGA
This sequence comes from Garcia nutans, assembly GCA_947685225.1. Taxonomy (NCBI): domain Eukaryota; kingdom Viridiplantae; phylum Streptophyta; class Magnoliopsida; order Malpighiales; family Euphorbiaceae; genus Garcia; species Garcia nutans. The sequence goes on from CANTUV010000073.1 coordinate 106,243, forward strand.
TAAAAATTAAGTGGGTAAAATATCCATTTTTCCCTTCAAGTCTTACATACTTTCTTTATGAACTTGAATGCATTTTTTAGCCATTTCACACCCTAATTTGCTACATATACTTGTAATTAATTACTTTAAAATAATTTTTACATCAAATTTTTAATTTTAATTTATCTTATATGATTTTAATGTATAATATTATGTTAATATATTATTAATTAAGTTGTGGTGTATTTCATATATAATACCCTAAGATTTTTATACATACTGGTTACCAGAGCTAAGGTGTTTTAAAATTTTTATTTTCATCACTTTAGTAACTTATAAATTTCACTTCTTTGCATATTAATGGTTCTTTCATCACTCTAATAGGTCATTTTTTCTCTAATAGTTTATATATAAATATAATTAGTTGTTTTATACCTTATAATTAGTTGGTTTGATTCACAATCATTATGAGTTATAGAGTTTTTGTTTATATTACTTTGACACATTAAAATTTTATTTAAATCAAGATTTTTCTCGCTTTATGCACTTAATTTTTATAATATTTAAGCTACTAGATTTATATTTCATCTAGGATATTATAAAAATATATATCTAAAGGTCCTTGTCAACCATACGGGCATAATTTTTCAAAAAAAATTATTGGGAAGAAATCAAAAAGTTTTAGGAATGAGTGGTTCAAAAAATTGAATGGTTATAATATAGCATATCAAAGGATGTAGCCTTTTGTTTTTCATGTTATATTTTTAAGTCTAGTAATGTTGCTCATTTTGGCGATGATGTATTTATAAAAACCGAATTTAATAATTGGAAGAAAGCATTAGAAAAATTCTATGAACATGTTGGTAGCATTCGTAGTCCACATAATAATGCCAGAATTCAACTTGAGAATTTTAAAAATCAAAGACAGAGTGTTTTCCAAATGTTCTCATCTCAAAATTGAGAATCATAAGTTGCTTATCACACTCATTTGAATGCATCTTTGGAAGTGACTCGTTGGTTATTACGACAAGGTATGCCTTTTTGTGGACTTGATGAGTTTTCAACTTTAATTAATAAGGGAAATTTCCTAGAGTTGCTTGAATGGTACAGTGAAAGTAATGTTGATGTTAGAAAAGTTGTTAATCAGAATGCTCCAGGTAACAATCAAATAACTTCACCTTTAATTCAAAAACAATTGGCTGATGCTTGGGCTAATGAGATGCAACATGCAATTTTAAATGATCTTGGGGATAACAGGTTTGCTATTTTGGTTGATGAGTTTCATGATATCTCAATGAAAGAGCAAATGGCAATTGTTCTTAGATATGTGAGCAAACGAGGAGAGGCAATAGAACGATTTTTATCTATGATTCATGTTAATGATACATCTACTAAATGTTTAAAAGAAGCAATTGATACTTTGTTTACCTAACATATATTATTTTTTATCAAGATTAAGAGGCCAAAGATATGATGTTGCATCAAATATGCGAGGTCAATTTCACAAGTTGAAATCATTAATATTAAAAGAAAATCCATATACAAGTTATGTCCATTGTTTTGCCTCCATATGCAATTTATGTCCATTATTTTGCCCATCAACTTCAGTTAATAGTTGTTGCTATTGCGAAAGCAAACTGACCTATTAGCATTTTTTTAGTTATATTAGTATGATTATTAATGCAACTGGATCATCTTGTAAAAGAGTTGACTAACTTCAATAAAATGAATATGATCGAGTTGTGCAACGTCTTGAGAGTGGAGAAATCTTTAGTGGCAAAGGCAAAAATCGAGAAACTAGTTTGGCTAGACCATGTGACACACAATGGGGATTGCACTACATAACTTACTCTGCCTACACTCAATGTGGCCATCAGTTATAGAAGTGCTTCATAAGGTGTTTGATGATGGCAATAATCATGAAACAAGAGGAATATGCCAAAATTTTATTTGTAGAATGGAAAGCTATGATTTTGTATTTATTTTGCATTTGATGAAACATTTGTTAGGAAATACAAATGATTTATCAAATACTTACAACTTCGGGATCAAAATATTGTGCATGCTATACATTTAATTAAGGTTGTCAAAAGGCATTGAAAGACTTTAGGGAGACATGATGGGAGAAGCTTTTGGACAATGTTGATACTTTTTGTGTGGCTAATTCCATCTCTGTTATTAATGTAACGACCCTAATTTTTGAATATTAAATAAAATAAATTAAAATTAAAATTAAATAAATTAAATAAATAATTTTAAATAAAAAATGAAAGGATTTTAAATGAAAAAAAAATTGAATGTATATGTGAAATATACATGAAATATACATAAAGTATATAAAAGAAAAAAAGTCAACTCTTTTAAAAAAAAGTCAAAAGTCAAAGGGTATTTTTGTAATTAAACTTTAAAATTTAAAATTATTTAAATAATTTAAAAATAAATTATTTTTAATAGAAAAAGTAATTTTGGGGTTTTAATTAATTAAATAATTAATTAATAATATAATATAATAATAAATATATGGTTTAAAACAAAGTGGAAGGAAAGAGAAAATTAATTTTTGTTGTTGTTGTTCTTATTCTTCTTCCATTAATGGCCGAACCACCATGGCTATTGAACCCAAGATTTTTCTTCTTCCATGCTTCAAGAATTGAATGATTTCAAGTGTTCAAGTGGGATTTTTAGGGATTTCCATCATAATTGGTAAGTTTTTCAACTTTTTCTTTGAATTTCCATAAAGAATTGATTATGTTGATTTTGGATTGTTGAAGTAATATGATTTAATTATCTATTTGGGTATGAATGAAGTTGTTTAAAGTAGTTAACAATGATTTTAAGGTTGGATTGAAGAAATGGTTGAATTTAAGTTGAGTTTGGTGAAGAGAGAGAATTTAGGGTTATGTAACTTTTGAGTTTGTGAAATCATAGGTTTTAATTGTGCAATTTAATTCTAAATGTGTTTTTTTTTTATGCATGAACAAGGATTTTAAAGTCAAATATTGAATTTGGTTAAGTTTGAATAGAGTTTGGAAATGGAAGTGTTGATTTAGGGTTTTGGAAAAGAGGTTTTTAAAGTATGGTGAATTGTTTGATTTTAATGGTTAAAGCATGTTATTTAATGATATAAGTGATGAATATAAGCTTGGATTGATAATTTGATTGAATTGGAATGGAAACCTTCAATGGTGAAGGTTATGCCATTTTTAGGGTTTAGTACTTAAGCATGTGTTTAACTAATATAATTGGTTTAAACATGTTAAAATATGTTTGTAATAATATAACTAAACTTAAAACACCAAATTGAATGGCTTAATATGGTTTTTCCAAGTTAAAATAAGGATGGGCTTTATTTTGGGGTTTTGATTAAAGTGGTGTATAATTAAGGTTTGTTGCTTGCAATGCCTTAGAATGTGATACTAAATGATTATTGAAGATCACATTTGGTATAGATATTGAGAGAAAATAGTTTGGCCAACCAAAGTGTTGAAGGATAACTCGGAAGAGAAGGTTGGAGTTGTGTTTGAGCTTGCATTTGAAAGCTTTTAGAGGTATGTACAAACTCTTGATAAACGAGGCATAATTGAATTACATTTGGGCTTAACATATTTTAGTTAAAAAATGTGTTAAGCTACTTAATACATTAAACATTCATGAACAATGTGCTATGACATGTTTAATGTTAGGTATGCATTAAATGCATTATGAAAAACTATTGTTAATGGCTAAATTGCATAAAATGTGAATTATGTGAAAAATAGCTCAAACTGTTTGGGTAATGTGATTTTGATATGAAATGTGATACATTATGATGAAATGATGAATTAAAATGAAGTGACAATCATATGATTGAGAAAAAAATAAAAATGATACAATATGATGAAAAATGTGAAAATGAGGCAATATGACTAATTGATAATGAGAAATGAGACAATGTGCTTAATTGATATGAGAAAATGAGAAAAAGCTGAATATGTAATAATGTATTAGTTTGTTTGGGTCCATGCTTGTGTATATGTTTTATGTAAATTATGAAAAGATGAGAAAATTATGTTATAAAATGGAATTGAATGCCACATTGTGACATAACATAAAAGCATTAGACATTGGCATTGTATTTAAATTTATTTATTATTAAAGTTTGTACCGCTAAACTTTTAGTTTAGTGTGATTGTAACTCATCACGCATGTGACAGAGGCGATCCAGTAGAGCTGGAGGGTTCTTTTAGACCGGGTCGGGCCTAGATTTGAGTTGGTTATAGAGTTGATTTTGGTGTATCGAGATCAGAGACACTGTCAGCATGTATATATTTTATATTATAACACATTTTGGTTTTATGTATATTATGTTATGTTTTTTGGAGTACATATATTGTAAATTATAGAGAATGTTTTGGGATAAATTATGTAATGTGGGATTTTAAATGTATTTTGATATAAATATGTATATTTATAAATGTTTTGAGAAAATATGGAGAAATTGTGAAGTATTGGTGAAATGGTAACGTGATATTATTGGAAGTGTTGTTTTATGCATGTTGTGTTTATTAAATTTTGGAATGGTTCAAATTACAGTCAAAACTCTGGCTAATTTTTTTCAGAGATTTTTATATAAAATGGTTATTTTGGAAGCTATAATTAATAAAGAATATTCTATTACTATTTAAATATTCATTTTTAAAATATTTGAGATTTTAATTTGGTGAAGTAAAAATTTTTATGAAATAGATTTATAATATTTTTATACCATATATGCATATTTTATATATACTGGGTGTATGTATTATACGTGTATAGGGTATAAGGATGTTACAATTAAAGTGAAAGATATTATGAATTCTCATAATCGAATGAAGCGAGGTGGAAAAACCGTTACTAATTATCATTATTATCGAGTTGAGATATTAACATAGCAGAAGTTAATGAAACAATGGATAAAGAGTGTTATTCCTATTTAGTCTAAGAATCCCTAGAAAAATAGACACAGAGAGAAAGCTTCTCTGTGAAAATATTATTGAATACTTAAAAAACTGCCTACACTTTTATTAAATATTACAATATATAGTATTAGAGTTTTAGAAATTTAATTCCAAATAAATTTTTTTTTTCAAAAATTGCAACAGACCACCAAAATAATAAAAATTACAAACATAGAATATTAATAATTAATGAGGTAGATACATGCTCAAATGACAACTCAATCTAAGATCTATAAATAAGGAAATAAAAATTTGCCCTACGCTACCATAATAATAAAACACCTTTTTAAAGGCCTAAATAATGGAATTTGCCTGAAATGTGATCGACCTCATTACAAAGAGTGACTTTGACTTGTTGGCCCATTTCTAATTGGGCTAGGCCCATAGAATGTCCAGTTTGCAATTTCAGCTTTTAATAGTAATTACCAAACTACTATTAGAGCAATTTTCTGTCAAACTACTCCATGAAGGCCAGAGCTCTCTATTCTACATCATTCCCCCAAGGATAAAGAAAATTCACCCTCGAATTGTTGGCAGTACAATCATCATCAGAAGAGTCCCGTTGAAAAGAAATCAAATGCTTGACATTAAGTACATCAGCACTACAAATATGGCTGGGCAATTTGAGGTGATAGGCATTAGGATTAATCTTCTCAATGATTTTTACAGGACCAATCTTTTTGGCAGAAAGCTTATTATACTCTCTAATTGAGAAGAGTTCTTTAGTGAGGACAACCCATACAAAATCTCCCACCTCAAATTCAACATAGCAGTGCCTACAATCTGCAACTTGCTTATACTTGGCGTTCCTTGTAGCAAGTTGAAGTGCACTGCCTTATGAACGTCCTGCAGATTAGTCATAAAATTTGCTTCTTTTCTATGAACTTTAGTCTTGTAAGCAGAGGAAGAAGATCTAAGGGTCCCCTAGGCATAATAAAATACAAAACCTAAAAAGGGCTAAAACTTGAACTTCTGTTGATAGCATGATTATTGGTAAATTCAGCTTGACATAACTTCTGGTCCCAACTCTTCACATTATCACCAACCAAACTATGAAGTAGATTGCCCAAAGATCAATTCACAACCTCAGTTTGACCATCAGTCTATGGGTGATAAGCACTGTTAAAATTCAGTTGTATATTAACCATTTTTCATAAACTGCAATAAAAATGACCTATCAAGCGAGCATCTCTATCAGATACAATTTATGTAGGCAGGCCATGAAGGTGGTACACTTCTCAAAAATACAACTAGGCCATATTGACAACATCGATCGTCCTCTTGCATGGAATAAAATGGAACCATCTTAGAAAATTGATCAACAATAAAAAAGATGGAGTCATTATCACATTGTGTGCAGGGCAAACCCAATACAAAATCTATGTCGATGTCCACCTAAGACTGAGTAGGTACTGGCAAAGGCAAGTATAGGCCAACATTAGTGGTTATACCCTTAGAAACTTGATAAATTCGACATCTTTGCACATACTTGTCCAACTCTCTTCATATGGTGGGCCAAAAATAGGAAGCTTGAACTAATATGCCCTTTGCCATGTAACACCCGGATGATCTTGAGGCATAAGCTGCAATCTGGAATACACAACTAGTTTTCTTTGAAGAAGACCCATCATGCAATAAGAAATCTGTCCTTTCACCTGCTTGAACCTTTTCTAGAATAGCAGAAAAGAAGGGATCAATAACAACAAGTCACAAAAAGAGTCCAAGCCAGGTGCCTTAACTCGCATTATAACCAAGATATTACTCCAGATGGGCTCAGAGCATCAACAAATCTATTTGTAACTTTTGACTTGTGTTTTACCACAAAAATAAAATGCCCAAGGTAGACCACCTATGGAGCATGTTGTGAGGACACCTTATCCTGGCCATGCAGGTGCTTTAAATCCTCATGTTCTGTATATAAAATAAACTCTCTATTGTATAAATAGTGCCTCTAGTGCTTTACTGCTTGAACCACTGCATAAAATTCAACATCATAGGTGTTTGTAATTATGCTTATAACCAGAGATATTCTCACTAAAGTACGCTATAGGTCTTCCATTTTGACTCAAAATAGCCCCAATGCCCATTTTAGAAGCATCACAGTGTAATTCAATGGCTTGTGAAAAATTAGAAAGCACTAAGACAAGAGCGGTTGTCAAGCGTGTCTTAATAAGCTAAAAGGCTTTCTTCGCCACCTCTGTCTATACAAATTTTCCACCTTTATGCAATATGTCATAGGGGCCATAATACTACTAAAATGTGAGATGAAGCATCTGTAAAAAGAGGTAAGCCCATGAAAACTATGGACTACAGAAATTGTATTAGGTTGAGGCCATTACCTAATCACCTCAACCTTGGACTCATTAACCTGTAGCCCCTCTCTAGAAATCACATATCCTAGTAACAACACCTTCGGCATTGAAAAAATACACTTCTTTATTAGTGCATAAAATTTTTCCCTGCAAAGCATAATTAGAACCTCTCACAAGTGATGCAAATGTTCTATAAGGTTAGCATTGTAAATCAAAATATCATCAAAGTATACCATAACAATTTTTCTAATGAATGGCCTTAGTGCCTGGTTCATCACTCACATAAAGGTACTTGGTGTATTTGACAAGCCAAATGGCATTAACAACCACCCATACAACCCTTCTTGGGTTATGAAGGCCGTTTTTCACTCATCTCCTAGTCGTATCCAAAGGTTGTACTTACTTTTAAGGTCTAGCTTGGAAATGATTGTTACAAAAATGATATGATCTAATAAATCATCCAAATGAGGGATGAGAAATCTGTACCTCACAGTGATCTTATTGATGGCTCTACTGTCTACACACATACACTAGGAATCATTCTTCTTATGAACCAACATGGTTGGTACTGCACAAGAGCTTAAGCTCTCTCACACATGCCCTTTAGCTACCAATTCCTCTATCTGCCTCCGTAACTCCTCATGTTCACCAGGGCTCATCTGGTAGTGTGGTCTATTTGGCAAAGCTTCACAAGGCTCTAAGTCAATATAGTGTTGAATGTCATGTAAGGGTGGTAACCCATCTAGTAGCTCATCTGGAAAGATATCTTCAAATTCTGTTACTAAAGGGGCTGACTCATTGGGAACTTTCAACTCTATGATAACCTTCTCCCTAATAAGAGCAAATACCATTATGTGCCTTGCAACTCATTAATAAATCTAACGAACGACAATATTTTGAAACTATCCCCTATTAGTTTTACCTCTTTCGGCTTTTTACTAGGCAGTAATATAATTTTCACATTATTAAATACAAAGGAATAAGTATTTGCAAGGCCATCATGAATGACCTTCCTATCATATTGCTAAGATCTCCTTAACAATAAATAACATGCATCCATAGCAATCACATCATACCACACACTATCTTAATATTTAAAGCCAATGGAAAAGGTTACCAAAGCTCGTTGTGAAGTGGTTACCTCACCGCCCTTCTTTAACCAAGCCAATTTGTAGGGCCTATGATGCTTCTCAGTCTTTATTCCCAATTTCTGCATTGTCTTTGCCGCAATAATATTCTCACAACTACTAGCATCAATGACAAAGCGACAAAACTTACTAAGAATGGTGCATGCAGACTAAAAATGTCACTCTGTAGCCAATCATCTTCAACAGCCTTAAGTGTCAGACAAGATCACCTAATGATCAAGGTAACACCTGTGTCTCCTACCATCAACTCTTCATCAACCATAACTTTTTCGTCAAACACTGGCTCTCCTATAAGGTCTACATCTCCATCTTCATAGTCGTCTGTATCCACAAAGAGTGCCTTTTTCCAAGCTATTTTCTTACACTCAGATTGCCTATGCCCAACCTCACCATATCCAAAGCATTTCAATCCACTACTAGTTATTCTATTGTACTGGTTTGAGTTGGCAATGCCCTTGTCAATCACCCCTCATACACGGTTGATTGCACCCCTACTAAAAGTGCCATAACCACAACCACTACTTCCCATATTGGCAGAGGATGCCGAAGTACCTATTCGCCTGAAGTGCTTCTCTACTTTTAAAGCCTTCTGATAAGTAGTAGAGATTGAGATAGGATCAAACAAATTGAATATATCCTAAATCTACCCCCTCAGGCTGCCAATATATTTAGTCACCAACTGATCTTTTGATTCGTATATATCATTTCTCGCTATCAACTGGTAGAATTCATTGGTGTAATAGTCCACTAACTTAGCTCCTTACCTTAGATTTTGCAACCTTTGGTACATTAATCCCTGAAAGTTGTGAGGCAAGCCTTTGCCTGCTTCTAGTTAATTTAGACTACTGCCACTTGGCCGCTACTCTGTCTCACAACCTTATTGAAACCAAAAGAGACACGTTTATCATTGGTCACCCCTTTAAATTCCATGATCTCTTCTATTGTGGCCAACCAATCTGAAAATTCTTCTTGCTTAAGGCTGCCATGGAATTCTGGTATTTCTATACTCATTGCAGATTCCTAGCACCTATCTTCAACAGGAGCTCTATATCACTTGCACAACTTCTCTTCATAATAACCTCCTCCTTCTATATTAGAACCCTATTGGAACCATTTACATTAGGGTTCCCCCACTGATTAAGGTTTGCCCTATTCTGGTTCCTTATGATTTGATCTGTTAACCTGTCCATCATCTATTCCATTCGATCCTCCATCATATGTCTCATCCGATCCTCCATCATCTGCTCAATTTGTTGCTCAATGTGGGCTATATGGTTACACTCATAAATCTCCTCTATGTGCTATTGCATTTGTCTTTGCGGTGCCATAGTTATCTAAGAATGAGCCTTGCTCTGATACCAACTAATGTAGTGGAACTTAATAAAACAAGAGATAAAGAGTATTATTCATATTTAGTCTAAGAATCCCCATGAAAATAGACACAAATAGAGAAAGTTTCTCTGTGAAAATATTATTGGGATAAAGAGTGCTATTTCTGTTTAGTCTAAGAATAACCAGGAAAATCGACATAAATAGGGAAAGCTTCTATGTGAAAATATTATTGAATTCTCAAAAAATATCTATACTTTTCTCAAACATTACAATATATAGTATTAAGGTATCAGAAGCCTAATTCCAAATAAGGAACGTTTTTCAAAATTTGCAACAGACCACCAAAATAACAAAAATTACAAACATAGAAAGTTAATAATTAACGAGGCAGATAGATGTTTAAATGGCACCTCAATCTAAGATCTGTAAATAAGGAAATAAAAATATGCCCTAAGCTGCCATAACAGTAAAACATATTTTCGGATGCCTAAATAATGAAATTTAGCTAAAAAGTGATAGACCACACTATAAACTAGTAATTTTGATTCGTTGGTCCATTTTTCATTGGGTTAGGCCCATAGAATGCCTTGTTTGCAACTTCAGCTTTTGGCAGTAATAATCAAACTGTCACTAAAGCAGTTTTTTGTCAAATTGCTCCATGAAGGCTAGAGTTCTATATTATGCATTAGATATGTTGTAAGGTAATTATATATGTTCAATCTTTCAATTAAGTTCATTTGATTTTATTTATTTTTCTATTCCATTATTTTTATATTTTGCTTGAATAATTATATGTTCTTGATCTAATTGCACAAGAGATGGAGAATTGTTTCCCTGAAATAAGCACAAAATTACTTGGTTGCATATCATGTCTTGATCTAAGGGACTCATTCTCTAATTTTGATATTGATAATCTAGTTTATCTTGCTGAACTTTATTCTAAAGACTTCTTCTCCATTGAGCGTATGATGCTTCCCCAACAACTTTAGCCTTACATCCATGATGTATGAATTGATACTAAGTTTTCTTCTATTCAAGATTTTGGAAGTCTTGTGAAGAAGTTGGTATAAACTAGAAATGCTATAACATTTTTCATAGTTTGCCACTTAATTGAATTAGCACTGCTCCAAACAGTTGCTTTAGCATCTGTTGAGAGAGTATTTTCTGCTTTGAATATAGTAAAGACCAATTTGCGTAATAGAATGGGGGATGAATAGATGAATAATAGTTTGATAGTATACATTGAGAAAAAAGTTTTTGCAACTATTGATAATGAATCTATTTTGCGTTATTTTCAAAATATGCAAACTCTTAGTATTCAATTGCTAATTAAATCAATAGCCAACAAATAGTTCACATATGTATATTGGCATATTTATTTTCTAACTATTATTTTTTTATTGAAAAAATGCCCCACATTTCTAATTTTCTAGTTTCGCCACTGCATGCATTGTTGCTTTGCAATCTTAACTTATTTGCATGTTTTGTGATATATACATACATATATATATATATATATATATCTATACATATTTTTCTATTAGATCAAGTAAACATTTCAATTAATTCATAGCATTTTATTATTTCTTTGCAACATGTTTCTAAATTCTCTTGCTTTTTGTTTAGAGATCATGCCAAACTTGATGTACTGAATTAGAGAACCATGTTAACTCACAATGATTTCTTGAATAATTTCCCTATCATACAATTATCAAATCCTATTATAAAGGTGAGATGGGCTGATGATCAGTTTGTTTTTATATAATTTATAAATTACATGCTAGAATTTTATTGATATTAAATTTATTGCTTAAATCAATTTTGATTTCTATGGTTGTTGTCTATTCCAAATATGCACACGCAAATAAATATTTTACAGGCGGGGAGCACCTCAGTATGCGATCGTGCTTAGTAACTATGAGTCCTATTACATCATATCAATCCATTTGAATACATTGCTACCTATTCACTTATTTGATTATATTTACTGGCTATCTCATACCTTAGCAATACATGTATAATTAAGTTTTTTTTTTTAATGCAGTTAGTCTTTTATTAAGTGTATCAACCGCATTTTAAAGTTAATAAAAACTCGCCATAACAACCCACCACTTAAACACATTTCAACACTATCTTTAACCAGGACACTCTCAATCAGCTTAAATTTATCACTAACTGTAATTGAAGTCCAATTATCTCGTTGGATTATAATTACTGGTTATTCCATATTTCAGACATGCATTAAAAGTCAAACATTCTTTCAATCCATATTAGCTTTTATTTTGCAACGCCAATCATATATATCACAAATACATAAAAAATCAAGCACTTTTAAAAGCATAATTTTTTTTCTAGTTATTACAAAATGCACCATATCATTTAATTATTTGACATTTTCAGCACAATAAATTTCTAATTAATGCATTTTTCATTTGCTAAGGTCTCATTTTGCTACCTATTATCGAACTACTGATTTGAATCATTAGGCTATATGAATTTTTTTTAACCAAAAATTTTTCTACATGATACTTAAAATACATTTTTCTGGTGATTAAAAAAATCAACCATATTATTTTATTATTTGACATATTCAACATAACCAATTTTCAACCAATGCATTTTTCATTTGCCGTGAACACGCTACATTACTAACTATTGCTCAACTGCTCATTTCAATTATTGGACTATATTAATGTCTTTAAATCAAAATATTTTCTAAATAACCAATTATATTGATCAAATAATTTCATTATAATTACCTATTACAACGAAAAAACTTGTCCAAAATAACTAATTATATGTATGCTTTTATGCCTACATTATTCTTTGTTGCATCAAGTTCACATCTTTTAGAATGCAAGTTTTGAATTTGCATCAACTTAAATAAATACTAATCTCCCTACTAAAGATGTCAATAAAAAAAACCTCTTATAATTTAATGCAGTGTATATCATCGCATATATACATGGTCAGAATTTCTATTTTTTATCCACCTTTATCAAAAGCTCAGCATTATGTTATATTAGTCATTTAATATTTTCACCCTAAGTATCATCTTACAAGCACAAATTCCACCTTGGTGCATAGACATAAAGCAATATGAAAGAGCACACATGATATTAAAAAGCATAAGTCAATCAGTTTCATAAAATGTGTATGATAATATATAATCTTAATCAGAATGTTTTTTTTCTTCCAAGGCAGCCATATGATGCAAATCATACCACTATTACCACATCAATCATTAATATTTTGATTTCACACACTGCCATACATATTCCATATTATTTTAGCTAATAATTTATAGATAAGCATTCACATAGTTTGAAAGGCATAAGTATAAGACATATTATATTTTCACATAGTTAATACACTTATATTCATTTAATACCATATATGTATTTGTTAAACAAAACACAACTAAATACCCATAAAAGCATAACCTCCCAAAGTTTTATTTAGCTGCCAAAAACCCATGAGAGGTAATCAAACAATATGCATGATACCACCTCGCAACTTTCTTAGCTTCACTGTCAGCAACTTAACTCCATGCTTGAAGAACAAAAGTAGGTGATAGCTACTAAACTGGCAACATATTATAGCAAAAACTAAATAGCCTAGCAGCGTATCAATTCCTAAGGAGTTATCTTTTGGCCCGCATACTCCTACACACCCTATTCGCTCTATCAATAATACCCTCAAGCCTTTCACAGTCACTTTTCAACACATTACAATTGACCAACTATAAATATATCCCTTTTGATAAACTATAAGTTTAAAATCAACAAATTTAGAAGCCAAATTTCATTTCTTCTTTTAAATCCTTGTTTTACCAAAAACCTTAAGTTGATTTCTTTAAAGAAGTACAAGTTGTCAAAAACAAGATTCTTAACTAAAAATTTACTCAAATATACCTAGAATCATTCAAAATCAATCTCTTGATCAATTTCACTTTCAATTAATCCCATACTCAATCTTACTCCTATTAAGTTTAATCATTCAAGACTATAATAAAATTCAATTTCAATAACTTAAACAACTTTTCTAATCACTAGAAAATCAAAGAAAACACGATAATGACAAATTTGTTATACACCTCTTCCCTACTCCTTCACAATCCTCTTCAATATTTGATGTTAATCTCACTTGATTTTCAAGAACTCTAGTAGAAATTTCAAGTTATATACTAGAGTTATCCAATTTTTTAAGTAAATAGATATAAGAAAGAAGAAGAAGGTGAGTTATGGTGGTGAATTGTGGTGGAGTCGATTGTAGGAAGAATAAAGGACAAGAATTTTCTAGCATACTCTTTATATAGTTTTAGAGTTTTTTTTAGGTGTGATGCTCACAACGAAACTTCAATACACCTACTTTCTTAAATTATTCTTAACTCTGACTTCTAATTGTGCAAAAGCACATAAATAATTCTTTTATCAAATTTTTAACCCATATTGTTCATTTTTCTTACTTACTTTCCAATAGAATCCTAATTCCTAGGGTAAAGGAGCACCTCTATGAGTTCTTTTTTAAAAATACCAATATAGTCTATAATTGGATTAAATTTTTAGTTCTCTAAGACTCTTCTAGCTCCATTCCCATTCTATTTGAAATTTCTAAATCTCTTTCAATGTTATACATAATTTCACATCAGTATAATTCAATAAATTGCTACTTAAAAATTTCAATCATTACACCTATAAACAATAAACATATCATAGTTTAACCTATCCAATATATATGTTAGTAGAATATAAATTTAAAAATATTTTAATGTTTGCATGTAGCTTAAAATATCCTCACTATATTCTAAAATCATTTTATACCATATCAATAACTAATGATTGATATATTTGTATATATATTAAATTATACACTATTCTATGCAATGTTCAACCATATACATTGATCAACGGGCGATAGACACACTCTTCCATTTTTTTTTTCATTTTCTGTTAAAATGTTTTCATTGATAGTCATAGTCTTATCCATGGAGAATTGCTAGACATCCTCACCATATTGCATGCTCAGGAAAAAAATATTTAAAATGCCTGTAATACCCAGCATACACACAATAGGTCTTTCGTATATAAGCATCACATATGATACACAAACACCATCCGCTCTCTAATATAACCATTCCCTCTTTTCATTGATTCAGTGCACATACATAAGCATTGACAAACTAAGAACACACTAACTATTTCTTTTTTTTTCTATTGGTGAAACATGAGAACAATGTGTACATGCAAAGGACAATGCAAATTGGGGGAGATGGGAGCTAGTAAGGAGCCTGCCAAGTGGGTTCACAGACAACAAAAAAGTAAGTGTGTATACTCATTCTCTTATATATTAAATATCTCTTGATTGATTTCTCCATCAACATTCATCTACTATTAAGTGATAGAATAGCATCACAACATGTAGAACACTTAAAAGTTATATTAATGTGAAAATATTTTCATTTACTACATCCTAGATAAATTAATAGCATGAATGAAAAACCAACCTTATAAACACAATATCAAAAAAGCCAAGATTAATGCAATACATTTTAAAGCTGGTATTTATAGCAAGTGGCAACTTCATGGAGAAGTAAAATCATTTTTTATTTAATTAATGTTATAAATATTAGTTTTTAATTTTGCAAGCAAATAGTCCAAAGTCTACATACAATAATATAGTTATATTCTAATTTAGATTGCCTCTATTCATTCTAATTTTTGTTGACGTTTATTGTTTATTATAACCCCATAGTTAACTATCTCCATTTCCCCCTTACAATCCAACCTAAAGCTATTGCACCTATTTTGCCCCCTATTTACTACTTTGATTTAGGCAACTTATACCAAAGGAGCTAACTTTATTTTAATGCCAAAAATAGCAAATTGATTTGTGTTTATTGCATGGAAGAGGTGTCAAAATGCCGTTGAGCTTTATTGACATTCAGCGGTTCATGATACCATACACATGTCTAGAGCTAAACGATGCAGCATATATGAGAGAAAAGGATGCTAAAATGACATCCAACACTTGCGTATAGCATGGATTCTTTTCCACCTAGTGTTATTTTTTTTTAAAAGATTACAAGATAATTTTATTCCACTAAAATTTTTTAAAAACCATTTTCATAAGCTTTCAAGGAAATTCTTCCACATTGTATATCATCAAGTTTATTGAGCATTTTCAAATTTGAGCAGCCTATTAATTTTCTTAATATTTCTGAGTTTGTTAAAGTCAATTCATTTTTTAACATGATTAAAGGCACAAAATGTAAATTTTGTTAAAATAAATAAAGTTTTAAAGTTATAGTTTGCTCTAAAATTTATTAGAAAATATCATACATTCTCAAATTTTTAAAATTAAAAAATTTAAGAGGAAAAATTTGTAAAATTTGAGATTCTACTTGAACACATTATTAAATTATCCAAAATAACATAAATTCTCAAAAAACAAACACAATAATAAAGTATAAATACATCAAAAGCACAAAATATTAAATTAAAACCAAATAGTAATTAATGGCAAGAGTAAGGACTAAGAAATAAAACGAAATGCTTCTTATTTTTGGCTAATTAAAATAAACTTGGTTTCATGTTGCATATTTGTATAATCAGATTTATATCATAATGACAATAAAAGTCAACCATAAACTAAGAAAATGCAACAACATAATTGAAGGAAAGACTATTAAAGTTAAGCTATTATCAAAGTATTAAGTCCATTTAAATTAAAAAAGTATTAAGTCCATAAAATGTCCCTGATAATTAAAAACTAAATAAAACCATGAGAATAATACCTAGGTTCAACAGTAGCAAATATCAAAGTTAAAACATTATTAAATTAGTAATAAAACATTCTAAACATGTCAATTTTTTGCTCCAGCTTGGGTGATGATGACTTTAAAAATGCACATTCCTGGAGAGCTATGAACAAAACAAATTCAAGATAATCTCCATCTTTAAAGAACATTTCAACTTCAGGCAATTGTGAATTTATGTACGTCTTTGTTGCACTAGTGATCGTCAAACTTATCTTAGCTGTAAAATAAAATCCAAATTATCGGGATAAGTATAATAATAATGAATGATCATTATTTTTTACAATTATTACGAGGACAACAATACATTTTAATTATTAATAAACACAATAATAATGATGACAATGCTAACAATCAATATGTATAACAATAATAATTTCAGATAATGACAATTAAAACTCTATGTTGTCATTTAGGCAAACACAACCACAATTGGTGCATCTTTTCCTATTTTGAGAAGTTCTTATAGTAGAAATTCGGTTGCCTTTTTCTCCCACAAAGCAACTGATAAGTGCATATTGAATATATATTTTTCTATCAATTTTTATATGAAATTAAGTTGAATTACTTATTCTAAGTTTAATTATATGTTCTAATTGCATTTTTTTTTAGTAAAACTTAGTTTTGATTAATTTGTTGTAGGACTATTATAAGCAAAGATTTTATGCATATTAGACCTTTAAAGATTCAATGAAGATTTTGATAATGATAGATTTCAAGATTGAAAAAGTTATCTTCATGAAGTTGATAGGGAACATCTCAAACCTTTCAAAGAGGTCTAGTTTATCAAAATCTGAGTTTATTTATACCTCCAACTATAAAATTGAAATTGGGCCTAAAATACAGAAGTATAGTTTATGTTCGAGCTACTGAGGTTAATTGAGTCATAACTTGGACTTTCGAAGTTCAATTGAGTTGATTCAAAAACCTAAAGTTAATTTCTCTTCAAGAGCTACAACTTTCCTGAAGAATTCATGAAGAGATAACATGGTGATCTGATTGAAAACTCCTTTACAAAATTTAACTCAAATTTTGGAAGAAGAAAAAGGCAAGTATGAGCCTATTTTTAGATAGTTGGATGTGATAAAACTTGAAAAAAAAAAAAAAGCGGTCAGAGAAGATCAGACCAGAATGTGGAGGAGAGGCCAGAAACAAGATTGGAGAATTTCAATGTGGAGAAGAAAAAAATCTACAAAGGAAGAAGAAGTTTGTGCTTGGAGGAAGATTCAATCATCTCTACAAGATTAATCCATCAAGTTTGAACATTCAATTACGGTTTAAAATTTTTATTTTTATTTTTAATTTCTTTATTTCTTTATTTTTGTATTGAGTTTAATTTTAGAGCTATGAATCATTTGATTTGTTTCTTCATTGCTATTATTTTTATTTTTAAATTAGATATGAACAACTAATCTCATTAATGAGATTAGATTAATTTAGGATTATAAATGATGGGTATTGACTGATTTAATTACTTATGCATTTCATGATTCAAGATTTTATTGATTTTGTTCTTAATGTTTGTAATTGATTAGCCGCCAATTACTTGTTATATTGAAATCATATGCTAAGTGAAAAGCTAGAAATGATTTTAGATTATGAAAATCAATAATTTTAGAAATTCATTTTAGAGATAAAAAAATTATCTAGAGACCAATTTAATTTCTTTGAGCTTGATAGATTGTTGTAGTTTATCAATCATGAGAATAAAACTTATAAATTCCATCAATCATTAATTTTCTTGCATGAAAGAGAAGAATGTTAAATTTTAAAGAATTACTAATTTTGATCCAAGAAAATTTTAAATTAGTTTAAAAATTAGTTTTTGTCCATTTAAAATAATTCTAATAAAACCTAATCCTACTTATTAATCTAAAATTATTTGAATTTTGAATTTTAATTTTAATTTGAAGTTTAAATTAGTTAGATAATTATTTCATTTAATTTTAAATTTGGATTTAATTTTGAATTTTGAGTTAAGAAATTGTTAGATAATTTTAAAATATCAAATTTATTTATTTATTTTTTAAACAATAGTCAAATTGAATTATGGTTAATCAATTAACTCCTTCTCTGTGAGAATGATCATTATAAATACTTACTACTTGTATGACTCATGCATTTGCTGTTTAGAATTATACACACATAATTCGTCAAACAACAACTTCTAATTTTTCACAACTACATTGAACAATAAGAATGAATTAGCAAAACTTAGTCATAATTTGTAACAAAATTTATTTTATATTGAAATACTCAATATTTTGAAGACAAATGATTCTTTTGCTTTTTTAAAACATTGCATACATTGACTTGGATCGCATTCTCAATGATGATAAGTTGTCAAAGGGCATTTGTTGTAGCATTAAATTCAAATATATATATATAATAAATTTTATATAATATAGACAGTGCAAATTTACAAAAAATATTTCATAATGCACACCACAAATTCTAAGATTTTTCCATCTCTCTGCCTAAGATTTTCAAATTCTAAGAAATTTGAATTTACTGAATGGAATTTGATAATTGTTATCATTGATCTGTTTCATTACAGCATTAGGAAGCAATTTGATCGGAAACACATGCTCACCGATCCTATAATTTTTTTTTCCATTTCAAATCTTAAATCCAAAAATGTAATAAAGATTTCATTCAATCATCTAAGATCAAAGTCTTTTGGCTAAATTCATAGGAACCAATCCTTGTGTTGTATCTCCCTATGAAGCATAATAAAGCATACAATTAATATATATATATATATATTAAAAAATTAAACTAAAATAAATAAATGAGAATAAGATAAAAAAAAAAAACATACCTCTTTAGCAATAAGTAGAAACTCCAAAGTCGTAGTTTAGTTAGGACTATATACATCAATAAAATCTTACGTCTCAGCCACTAATTTTATATTTTTGCTATCCTTAGTTATGCATCCGATGGATAGACATGCCATGATAACAACTAAATATGCATAAAAATTTCATACAACGTATAAACCATTATAACTAAATAATAGCTATAATAACAAATATAAAGAATTCACCATCAAATCAAGAATCAACATTATTAAAAATTTCATGATACACAATATTTTTTATATGTGTAGAAAATTCTTTATTCACATCAAAGTTATTTTTATCAATCAAAATGTTAATTCCTCTCTTATTTGTAGTCCTGAGCAAAGCAACATATAATTGACCATGCATAAAAATAGGCTTATCTAAATATATTTCTATATTATTTAGCGTTTTAATTTATTGCCTTAGAGTAATAAAATTTTACAAGAAATTATCTTCGCTATAGAGTAAATGGCCATTTCTTTTCATTTGCTAAAAAGATTACTCGGGATGTATACAATCGTTCTCCAACAAAAAAAAAAACATGTATTATTTGTGCTTTAATTATTATGTTTCCTAAATGAACAACTAATCGTGTACCATTACACAAGCCCATTGAAGGATAAAATTTCTCAATAGCAAAATTGGAGTATTTACTTTTAAATGTAATTCATATTGTGGAAAATTATTGAAATTCAATGAATTAAGAAATTTTACAGGATAAAGCAATTTAATTCTTCTATATTAATAGCTGAACTATATATGGAATCAAAATTATAATAAGCAATTTCCTTTTTAGGTAATAACTCAATCATTGCATTACTAATTCTATCTACCACTTCATTCTTAGACACAACGATAACTCTTTCTTTACAATATGATGAAGAGAAAAATTTTTCTAAAAAACATGGATATGTACAATCAATAATGCGTTTTATTATTGATAATACCCAAAGCCTTTAATAATCACTTTTCAGAATATCGTAGTTGATCTTAAGCATCTCAAATGCTGTCATATTGAACTCATAAGAGGTAAGCAGCATTGCATACTTATTTCTCTGCTCATACAACTCAAACACATTGAAATCATACACATCAAAAACATGGAAATGCTAAATAAATTCAAGCGCCTTAAAAGATACTTGTTGTTTAGCCACATCCTCCCCAAAGCTACTCGAGCCAAAGACTTCACCATAAATCCTCCTATCATCATTATCATAATATAAACAGCATCGACATGTATACATGCCATCCTCATTGGTCTGCATAAATTCATAGTATTGTGCTGATAGTTCTAACTTCTTTAGTTTCCTTGACAATATATGTTCAAAGGACACGTCTAATCCAATCATCTGAAAAAGAAACAAACATATAACATACAATAAACAATAACCCAACACACACCATTTTTATTATAAACAATAAATAGTTATTCAATCAAGATTAAAAAAATTAAAATCAAACAGTAGCCACCAAAACCCACCTTGCTTGCTGGAATGTGAAAGCTACTACAAAAAAATCATAAATTCATCTACCAAATACTATTTTTAACAACAGAAGGTACGCATAAAAATATTATATTATTTGCATGCAGCTTACAATATCCTCACTATGTTATCACTTTTACACTATATCATCAACCAATATTTGATATTTTTTAAAGTTATATGATATCCTAGAGAATTCCCAACCATATACATTAATCAATAAGCCAATGTTCTCATAATGCTTCTATGCAATTATATCATGATAGACTGTCACATGCTTCCATCCTTTCTTTTGTATTCTAATGTTCTAAGTGATAGTCATAATATTACCCATGTAGAACTGCTAGACAGCCTCACTACATTGCATAATTAGAGAAAAAATCTATAAAAAAAAAAATCCTTGCAACACCCACCATACCCACCAACAGCTCTATGGCATTTAAGCATCACAAACGCTGCACAAACATCATCCACTCTCTAATACAACCATCCCTTATTTTTATGCATTCAGAGCACACTTAAGTAATTAAAAACTAAGACAAAACTAACTAATTTTTTTTTCACACGTGAAACATAAAAACAATGTGTAAATGCAAAGGACAATGCAAATTGAAGGAGATGGGAGCTGGTAAGGAGCATGCCAAGTGGGTTCACACACAACAAATAAGTGTGCATACTCAGGCTCTCATATATTATATCTGTTGATTGATTTCTCCATCACCATATATTCATCTTGCTATTAGTTAGTAATAGTAGGCGATAAAATAGTATCACAATATATAAAATACCTAGAAGCTATATTAATGTAAAAATATTTTCATTTACTATATCCTAGATAAATTAATTGCATTAGTGATAAACCAACCTTACAAACACAATATCAAAAAGTCCGAGTAATACAATGCATTTTAAAGCTGGTATTTATAGCAAGTGGCAGCTTCATAGAGAAGTAAAATTATTTTTTTATTTGATTAATATTATAAATATTAGTTTTTAATTTTGTAACTAAATAGTCTAAAGTCTACATGCTATAATGCAGTTACATTTTAATTTAGATTGTCTATATTCGTTCTAATTTTTGTTGACCTTTGTTGTCTATTATAATCCTATGGTTACCCATCTTCATTACTCCCTACGATTCAACCTAAAGCCATCATTACACCTCTTTTGCCCCTATTTACTATTATGTTTCCATCAACTTGTATTGTAGCAGCTAACTTTGACTTTATTTTATTGCTAAAACACAATAAATTGACATGTGATGTTGCATGGAAAAGGTGTCAAGATATAATTGAGCTTTATTGACACTCAAAATTGCATGATTGCATACACGTGTCTATCTTTGGGCTAAACCATGCAACATTTGTAAAAGAAAATGATGCTAAATTGATATCCAAGACCTGTGTACAACATGGATCTTTTTCTACCTGTTTTTTTTTTTTTTAAGATTTCAACATGATTAAAGGTGCAAAATGAAGCGCAAAATAAGAGCTTGAAAACACTATTCATCTATAGTGATTTTAGATTCTCCTTTAAATTATAGAATATAGATATGTTAAATGTGTCAATTAAATGCAATGAATATGACTTATGTATAAAGACATTGTAGGCTTGTAAAAATTTTGATTGATTGTAATTTGTTTTGATTGTTCTGCCATTAGTTTTGGTATTTGAAAACGCATATTTTTGGGGTGTTTTGATGATATAATTGGATTTTCATCATTATTAATATGGAAAATAATGATAGATTTGTTAATTGCATCTTTTTGTCTTTTTTTTTTTCTGCATTTCTTGCAATCGGTTCAAAGATGCACGTTTTATATATGCTGTTGATATGCCAAGAGTAAATTGTTTAAAGTACGTTTTATATATGTTGTTGATATGCCAAGAGTAAATTGTTTGATGTTTAATTTATTACCAATAAAAAAAAGAATGGTAGAGGGAAAAATAAATTATTGATTACATTTTCTTATGTTTTATCCAAAATTTTGATTGTTAATCGACCTAATTTATCTAATTAAGCTTTTGTTAGTCTAACCATCAGAAGAATCCCATAAATATCGTGTTTTTTCAGTTTAATATCATTCTTCTTATTTTGTTAATTAAACATAAGATTTATTTTTATCATCAATTCATCCAACATAGGTTAGGAAATTGTCCCAACCTACGTGGCGTATTGATCTAGCAGAATGAAATCTACATGGCATATCTGAGCCTATTTGACATGCTAACCTGGCGTGCTGATATGGTAGAAAGGTATTAAAACATAAAAACCTTAGTTTGAGCCAACAAAATATAAGACCTATCTAGATGAAGATTTCAAGCCATTGACACTACTTTTACAGTCATATGGTAACAAAAAGAGTTCATTACGAGTGTCTAATGTTACAAGAAATGATAAACTTAGTGTCCCAGCTAAAACATTAGCCTAATGTGACATGCAAAAAAAATTATCAATCAATGTTACTAGAATTGGGAGGTTAATCCTACGTTTCATTGCCCAGAAAATCAAAGTTTTATAATTAAATCACAATAAAAGGAAAAAAAAATGCCAAGGAAGACTTATTTCTAAATACAGCAAAAGAAGCCTCTACCCTTGCTAGTCACGCTAGTTTTGCAGTCGTACCAAGCCACTAATAACGCCATCATCGCCCAAAACCATCAAGATCATTGCACAATCATCTCTCGCCATCCACTCGAATCATCCGCCCAGCAAAATCACCATCACCCACCAGCAGTACCATCAAGCTTGCCATCCGTCTAGCAACCATCACTATTATTAACATATACTACACAAATTTCGAAAAATAATCCCAACAATTCTTTCTATTAACATACAATTGAAAAATACCCAAAAGTTTATAGAT